>ML661889.1:7638093-7681968 GCA_007570785.1 Antilocapra americana | reverse complement strand
TAGAATAATGTAGAAATAGGAATTCCTTTTAGTAGTTGTAAGGTTAAAGCAGTGCTGCTAAACTGTCTCTTTGCCTTCTTTTCTCTTTCCTTGTAAAAAACAAAATAGGTTAATAGAATAAAACAGTTTCAAGCTTAAGCCCTTCTTTCTAGCTTCTACATAGTTGCATCTTGTCAGGGAACATTTGGCAGGCTTCCTGTGTCAATCCCTGAATATTCAGAGATGAGTGGAGAGGCACACCTTTTCTGGGGACAGAAAGAAATGCATACATTCTTAAAGTAACCATTTACAGTTTTATTCCCTCTCGGATATGGAAAGTGAGTTTTTACAACCCCCTCTCTTTAAGATAGATTCTAGCCCTACGTTTCCTGGATAAGTTGCAAGATTTTTATCTTTGCTGAAAAGGCTATCTTGTAAGACAGTGAATATTTGTCTACATTATGCTAAATAAAGGTATGCTAGAGACATTCAAATGGTAAACATACTATTGTTAAGTCTGATTATGCAGAAATCCGACCTTTTGCAATGAAAATGAGCTTAATGTTACAGTTGTTGATGGTAGGCAGAAAACAAAAGTTTGCATAAAATAGTCGTGATGTAACGGGGATGTTTTTTGGCTATAAAACTGTAAGCTAACAAAAATAAAGTGAGAGACTTCTCCATCTCCTTTTGGAGAGACTTCTCCATGACCTCACAAAACTAACAGCAATAAAGAGAGACTGCTTCATCACCACACACCTACTCAGCTCAGTTCTTCCGCCGATACCACTCATCCCTGAAGACCCCCAGACCCCGCCGGGGCTGGACCCCAGCATCTGGTAGTGAGGAGAGAAGTCAGGGAAGCTTCCCAAAGTAGGTGAAGACTAACCTGAGTCTTGAAGAATCAGTACCAGTTAGCAATTTGGGGCTAGGACTACTTACCACTGCTTGAATAAGGCATAAAAGTAAGAAACATATGTGCCAAAGTGAGATGTTTTGACTTAGCTATTTTGACATGACATGGCTTTAACTTCTCACTGGAGTTTTAATCATTCTGACTTTTCACTAATGTGTGAAAAAAACAGTCCTGACTCCCACCTTGCCCATCACTGGGTCACTGCTGTCATCATCATCATCCTTGAAAGAGAAAGTCACTCAGTCGTGTCCGACTCTTTGAGACCCCATGGTGTATACAGTCCATGGAATTCTCCAGGCCAGAATACTAGAGTGGGTAGCCTTTCCCTTTTCCAGGGGATCTTCCCAAACGAGGGATTGAATCTGCATTTCCTGCACTGCAGGCAGATTCTTTACTGCTTGAGCCACCAGATTATGGGTGGGTCCTTTTAAAAAACACCATCACTGTGGTTTCCCTGCTGGTCCAGTAGTTAAGAATCTGTCTTGCAATGTAGGGGACATTAGTTCAATCCTTGGTCTGGGAAGATCCCACATGCCATGGGGCAACTAAGTCTGTGTGCCACAACTACTGAGACTGTGCTCTGGAGCTTGCAAGCTGCCACTACTGAAGCCTGAGCACCCTAGAGCCTGTGTTTCATAACAAGAGAAGCTATCTCAATGAGAAGTCCATGCACCATAACTACAGAGTAGCCCCCACTCTCTGCTACTCTGAAAGCAGAGAAAGCCCATGTGCAGCAACGAAGACCCAGAGCAGTCAAAAAACAAAACAAAAAACAAAACCATCACTGCTGAGAAACCAAATCTTAATGCTGGAGAATAAATTAAAAGTCATCTATTCCAACCATTGCTGGAGTAGAGAATGGCATACCACTTCAGCATTCTTGTCTTGAGAACCCCATGAACAGTATAAAAATGCAAAAAGATTTGACACTGAAAGATGAACTCCCCAGGTTATTAAGTGCCCAATATGCCACTGGAGAAGAGCAGAGAAATAGCTCCAGAAGGAACGAAGAGGTTGAGCCAAAGTGGAAACAATGCTCAGTTTGTGGATGTGTCTGGTGGTGAAAATAAAGTCCGATGTTGTGGTGTTGGAGAAGCCTGTTGAGAGTCCCTTGGACAGCAAGGAAATCCAACTAGTCAATCCTAAAGGAAATCAGTCCTGAATATTCATTGGAAGGATTCATGCTAAAGCTGAAGCTCCAATACTTCGGCTATCTGCTGCAAAGAGCATTAGAAAAGACCCTGATGCTGGGAAAGATTGAAGGCAGGAGGAGAAGGGGATGACAGAGGATGAGAAGGTTGGATGGCATCACTGACTCAATGGACATTAGTTTGAGCAAGCTCCCGGGGATGGTGAAGGACAGAGAAGCCTCGTGTGCTACAGTCCATGGGGTCGCAAAGAGTTGGACATGACTCAGAAACTGAACAACAACATTCCAATCATTTGGTTGCTACTTGAAAACTCACTTCAACAACTGTACAGAAGTGCGTTGCACAAAACACCTCAAACATTACCCAGAGGTTGAGAGTCTAACTTCAAAGCACCTCATCTCTAGAAAGGTGTTCCATTTCTCCTCTTTGGTTGAAAATCACCCTCTCTGCCTCTCTATAATATGACACCATTGGACCCAGCTTCACATCTTGGGCTCACTAACAATAGTTTCTCTTCCTCATAATTATCTGTGAGATTTACAAAGACATCAGTCCTGTTTCTCTTAGGCTATGATGTTGAGTCCTCTCATTTTATCTAAAGCACAAGAGTGGATACAGAGCAGTTTCTTTATACATAGAGTGAGCATAGAGTTATAAAGAAGCAAAGCTCTTCTATCTGAGGAGCTTGGACTTGTAGAAAAAATACTTTATAAACAAGAAAACTTTAAAAGGGAAGGAAAAATAGACATGAGTCAGCAAGAACAACTCATTCACTCTGGATTGAACACAGGAAAAGTTCCTGATAATAAACCAAAGATTCAGATCATAAGTAGAATCAAGAATAACATATAGGACTTACCAGATGGTCCAGTGCTTAAGAATATGCCTGCCAATTCTGGGGACACTGTCCAATCTCTGGTCTGAGAAGATCCCACATGCCACAGGGTAACTAAGCCCATGCACCACAATTACTGAAGCCTGCGTACCCTAGAGCCCATGCTCTGCAACAAGAGAGGCCATGGCAATGAGAAGCCTGCACAACATAACTAAAGAGGAGCCTCTGCTGGCCACACTAGAGAAAGCCCACGCACACTGCGTGTCTTTCAGTGAAGACCCAGAGCAGCCAAAAATAAACACGTTTTTAAAAAATTATATAAAAATCAAAAGGAATAACATGAACCACAAAATATAATTAAAATAAAGCTGAAAAAATATAAGCAAAGAAGGAAAAACAAAAGAAACGGAAGACAACTCCCACTAAGTAAACAGCATCTGAGTTATAAAGCAACACATATCAGTTAATAGCCTAGGAAATTATACAAGGAGGCCCTTCCCCTGAATTTTTGTCTTTTTTTTCTATTTTTAAATTTAATGAAAAAAACCTTTTTTTTACAGTGTTGTGTTAGTTTCTGCCAAACAGCAATGCAAATCAGCTGCAATTATAGACACAGCCCTTCCCTCCCCGGCCTTCCTCCCTCTCCCCCATCCTATCCCTTCAGGTCATCACAGAGCACCAGACTCCCCTAAATTTTAATACATTGGCAAGCATATTAAAACGAACACTACAGGCAACTGTTTTTTCTCCCCATCTTCCTATGTCTCCTCCTCCAATTCTGTGGTTAGGGATAAGGAGGGCCTGGTAGAGTCCAGGCTGTCCATAAAAAGCTGAACATGTGTAAAACATACAGGAAGGGCGACAGCTAGGGGACAGTTCTATAAATTTATTAATACTTTAACTCTTGGAAGGTTTTAAACACATTATTATAATGAAAGAAAATAGCACCAACTAGAAGTTTTCCTGCCTTTCCTCAGAATGAGTCGCTTGCTATTCAGTCACCAATAGCCCAGCTATAAGGGCAGTCTCCTAGATTCCCTGTGCCCTGGACATGGACCTCTGATCACGACAGTGCTCAGATCCTGTCATCCTTGTAGGAAACTCTGCTTAACAGTGGCACCCACTGCCACTGTCCTGCTCAATCCAGCAATTAAACATCGAACTTGGCAGCACTGGCTGGACAAGCCAAGAAGGAACGATGTGTACACAGAGCAAACCAAAATGGGCCTAGACAGTAAACAAAATCCTGATGGGGTAATCATCTCTTCTCACTAAGATAAAGAATATCTCAGCCCTGATAGTGAGTAGAGAGAGGCTGCAGGGCATTCACTGGGCCAAGCAAGCCAGGTCAGCTTTGATTACTCCTGGGTAGTTGAATTTACTGATTTTCTGGCTTGACTCCAGGATTGCATAACACATGGAGGCCCAAGGGCTGGGAATGACCCAGAAGGGCCCTGTGCCTCCAGCCTACTTGCTACGTGCTTGGCATGCGTCATGGCCCAGGTGGACTCATAGCAGGGGAGGGATTTGGCGCATACCCTACAGTGAGCAGACTCCTTCTCCAGCTAAGCCATAAGCCACTGACGCACGCCATTACCTGGAGGGAAGGCCCTTTGTGAGACCTCGACCCGGGGAGCAAAGAGGCCACAAGATGGCAGCAGAGGACAAAGCCCAGGACACAAAACCTGAACCATCTGCAAAAGCTAATACTTCAGTTGGGAAATGTCTGTTGTCTACAATCATGTATTTGAGGTCAGAATAAATGACTGAATTTCAAAAGAATCAGGGTAAAATTCTTCAACATGGAGAATTCCCCAACCACCTCAGAATTCAGCCACAAATGAAGCCACATATTTCTTAAATGCTTAAAGCAGGGGATGGGGTCAAGGTCTTTAAAACTGACGTCAGCAGGAACTTCTTTCTGTGAAGTTCCAATGGGCAGCAATTCAAGTAAAACATGAGTGACTTCTATAGCAGCTGCCAAACTGATGAAGGGACAGATACAATGGTTGCTGGGAAGCATTGCAGCAAAACAGAATGCTTTCATGGAGCAGCTAGGAACTCTGGCAGTAGGCAGTATGCCGAGAAGGGTGAGGGGATAATGAGGACCACAAGACAAGTCTCACAGTCTTCACTTGCAGCTGGCAGAGGACAATGCACAGGAAAGGGGCAACAGCAGCACTGGGACTAAATCTCTGATCTTCCAATTTATCCTCTTAATACTCTTTTGGTTACATACTCTTCCCCCCGCCCCTCCCCCAGAAGCTGTTACTACCAAAAATTGCCAAGTAATCCCTATGGGGCAAAATACCCCTCCCTGAAAACCAATATGAGAGGGATATGATTCTTAAAAAATTGTTTTGAGAACCTAAAGTTAAATCTCTACAGGACTCTTGAATTTTATAAAAGGCTTTGATGGCCTACAAGAACCATATCTAAACTCTAAATTACTACCATGTATGTATATAAAAGAGAGAAAATAATTGAAGGACTATGGGCCAAATCTGGTACTCAGTTTTAAGAAAATCAGTTGTTAACATTTTAAAATCAGAAGATTTTACATTTAAAAAGTCAGAATTTCTGACTGTTATAGAAAAATTGGAACAATGGCAATACTAAGCCCACAGTCCCACATGGCAATAATTGGGTAGAGTTGAGCAGGGTTAGTCTCTAAACAGAATGTGGGCTCTCTAGTTTGCCATAATTCCCATCACTCCCTATTAACTCATGCCTAATCTGCTTCATTCATTTACACTATTTCTCATCTCTATAGGCAATTTATTTTCAACCTCTGAAGTGCTTTATAAAGATTTTTTTTTTCATGTGTGATTTATTTGAGCCTTAGTACTCCAGTAAGGTAGAGAGGAAAATATTATAATCTCCATTTAAGCAAAATGCATTTCAGAGAGGTCTGATTTGCCCAAACTTACACATCAAAACCAGATTTAATCTAACCAAAATTAGATTTTCTGACTCCCACTCTTATTTTCTTGGCAGGGGGAACTATTAAATTTCTTTAAGAACTTCATTTTATGGTCTTCCCTGGCAGTGTAGTGGTTGGGACTTCATGTCTCCAACTGAAGGGAGCATAGGTTCCATCCCTGGTTAGGGAACTAAGATCCCGTGAGGCATGTGACATGGACCAAAAAAAAAAAAAGAACTTCCTTTTAGTGGTTTATGTATCAAAACCAGAGAAGTAGATACAGGTATAACTGTTGGAATGCATGAACTCCCACTGTTTAGTTGTTCAAGAATCCTTGCAAATGATAACTTCCTCTTCTTTCAATGAACTACCTCTACTCCCCTTTCAGGCATATGAAGATTGCCCTTCTAACCATCCTGAAGTTGGGTGTGGCTATATGACTTGTTTTGGTCAATGAAGTGTGTGTGAAAGCAATATGCATCCCTTTGAGGCAGAAGCATTTAAGAACATGAACAATTCTTCATGCTTACTTCACAATTTGGGAAGGGGCTGGAGATGGGGGGAGGTGCTTAATCTCATGGTGACATGGTAGGACCTCAAAATGGTGGTGCTCCATGGACTTGGGTACCTGAATAATTTACAAGGAGCAGAGCACCCTGCCAGAGAGTAAACCTTTGTGGTTTTAGGCCACTGAGATTTTGGCATTGTTACCACAGCATAACCTAGCCTAACCTGATACAAGGTTCATCTGCATGGTAACTGAACTTTTCCAAGAACTAAAATGCAATTCCTAGATATCTGATGGTATTAACTAAAACTTGTTGCTCCTATGTAGAAGACAGTTAAGAATGAATTGTTGACTTTTATTCCTAGCTTCTTCAGCTACCACCACCTTCTGATTTTGAGGAAAATTATTGTGAGTGCTTCACAGATGAGCTCTCCATTATTCCGGCGTTTAGACTGGGCGTGGGTGGGGGGGTGGAGGGGGAAGATTTTGTTTTCTCATTCCAGAGCCTAATCCCAGAACTGTCCCCACCCACCAATACTCACAATCTTGTCATAGGGCAACTATTACCACTCCCAAGGTGTCACAAACAGCTGGCGCCACTGCAGTGTCAGGGCAATGCAGCCAGGTTGCGCTCTTTCCTCACTGGTGCCTGGGCTTGGTTAAGCCTGGAGAAGCAGCCTTCTCAAGTGGGAACAAAAATGAGTGTGAGGCGCACACCCATCCCGGCACTATGTGAATTTGGGGTGAGTTGTCTTAGTATTGCAGCTCTGGTCAATTTCTAGTTTCTCTAGCGGCTAGCAAGCTGTCGGGTTGGTGCTACTGGGTACCCTCGTTTTCCTGGGCTTTTCTCAAGCCCACCTGAACTTGCCATCTTTGCACACTTGCAAAGGTCATAAACTGTGGGGGTTGAGCACAACCAGAGCTTCAGCAAGCGCGCCGCAGCTGGGATCAAAGGTCGGCAGGGCTGCCGAGAGGCTGAGCCTGCGCAGTCCCGCTCCCGCCTTGGAGAGAAAGGGTGGCGGCAACGCGGGATCGTTACACCGGCTAGCTCACAAGAGGCGGGAAAACCTTAGGCTGGGTCGCCGTGTCCCTCCCTCTTCCTGCCCTGTCCACCCCGTGTACCCAGCCAGTCCGTCCTCCTCAGGCGCCTAGGCCCCGGGGGAGGGGGACGAGAAGGGCCCTGGGCTTCTGACTCATCATCTCCAACCCCTTTCTCGCGCGCGCTCCAAGTCTCAGGACTTTGGACCTGGGCACTGTGGGAGGGGGCACAGCGACAGCATCTGGGAAGCCCCAGCTCTGCCGAGGGGCAGCCCTCAACCCCAGCCGGTCTCCGAAGCTACCAGATGGAGGAATGTAGAGTCCCAGTCAGTTCTCAGTTACCGAGGTTGGGGTGGTGGTGCCCCCGCGTAGAACTGCCCGCCCAGCTCCTCCCTGCACGCGAGGCCAGTGGTCGCGTCCGAGGAAACGCTCGTCTAGGCCCAGATTTCCAGCGCCCCGCGTCACTCAGCAGATGCACAGCGCCCCCACCGCAGAAGGGAAGGCTCTTTATTTCCCAGCAGGCCACGGGGCGGCGAGGCATCCTGGGATTTGTAGTTTCCGCTAGAGTAAAAAGGCACCAGATCGAAGCGAGAGAACGAAAGCACCAGTAGTGAATTGATTTCAGAGAGTGGGCGTGTACGGGAACCCGGGTTTGGAGTGAATGGGATTGTGAAAGGTGGAAATCTTGGAAACAGTGAGATGAGGCAGATGTGAAGCTGGGGAGGCAGTGGGTAAGAATGGAAGGGAGGAAAAGGATCTAGCTGAAAGTTGGTTTAAGGATATCTTATCTTGCAGGCATTGGAGAAGGAAATGGCAGCCCACTCCAGTGTTCTTGCCTGAAGAATCCCAGGGACGGGGGAGCCTGGTGGGCTGCCGTCTATGGGGTCGCACAGAGTCAGACACGACTGAAGCGACTTAGCAGCAGCAGCAGCATCGTGTAGGCAGATTCTTAGGGCTGTGAGGTGATGGAAGACTCAGTCCAGGTATTGCTTTCCCCAGCAGGGAAGGATAAAGCAAGGGGCCTAGTCAGAGTGAAAACTGAAGGCACTCCACCAGACTTCATGTATGTCTCAGGGGACTCCTGTCTAGTTTGAGTTCAGGGGGATGCGGTGCAGGAGAGTCTGGAGAATGCGCCCGTCGGGTAGGAGAGCAGCGCATGTCTGCTTCCACTTGCCAGCTCACTCATTTGTTCTCTTTGCTGTGCTAGCCACTGTGGGACCAGTCTCCAACTCAGGAACTTCCTCCAACTCTGAGAGGCCCTGAAAACCAGACAGTTGTGAGGTGAGCAAACTTCAAGGGTGAGAAAGGAGGAATCCCAGAGAGATGCAGCTTCCTCCTCTGCCATTTTTCCCCCTCATGTTCCCATAGTCCTTCCAATATTTAGTCACATTCCTAATGCTCTCCCACATTTCTAGCCCCAACCATTTAGATTAGATACTCAGTTTCCTCTTACCCATCACTAGGAGAGACACCTCCAAAGCCAGAAAACTAAGTTTCAGTTTAACACTCCCTCCTGCCCCGCCCCATTGTTCTCTCTTAAGTACCATTGACCAGAACAGCCAGTGAAAAATGAGCTTCTAGCTCTCTGCTTCCTCCCTGCCCTCAATACCTCCTGTAGCTCCTGGTAGTGCAGACTCTGGCTTCTGCAGCATCTTGGCTTCCTCTGGTTCAGCAGGAACAGGGAGTATGCTGAGACCAGCACTCCCCCTAGGGTGAAGGCCTCAGCACTGAGCTCCAGCACCAGCGAGCCGGCTAGCTGTAGGTAGATGGGGCTGAGGATGTGCTGCAGGGGACCCTGCATCTATCTGCCTTTGCCCTTTCCCCTCCTCTTACCTCCGCATCCTCCCACATTCTCCTTTATTCACTTGTACCTGGGAGGGGACAGTTGGGGCAGACATCAAGGCTGTCTTCATCACCTCGACCACCAATGCGATGAAGCCCGAGATCAGATTAAAGATGTTGAATACCATCATGGCGCGCACCTGCCAGTGAGCCAGTTGAGTCCTGCCAGCCTAGGGGATTCACTGGAACCTCAAGCCCCACCTGTAGCCTAGCTGAAAACAAAATTCAGCTCCTATTCCTCCACCTCCAAACAAGACCATCAGCTCTTTAACTTTCTTGTTTTCCCCCCTCAGGGTTTTAGGCCAGTCATGGGCAGAGAGCTGACACAATTAGTCAACAGTTAGAAATTCACTTCCTAGACTGAGATGTGTGTGTGTGTGTGTGTCTGTGTTTTAGGGGGTGGGAGAATAGTACTATACTCTTTTCCCCTCTCACCTTCCAGAGACGGGGTGCTCTGCGCAGCTCAAGAGTAACAATCCCAGTGAGGAGACCCTGAATGATGAGAAAGGCAAGTGGTGAGGTCTGGCTTGTTAGGGAGGGGCCCTTCCATCTACCCTCCCACGTGGTAGTTCTTACCAGTATGCCAGGCCCAAGTGGCGGTGCTGTGGTCATGTGACAAGAAGAGTTCAGGCAGGCTACTGAGACAGCAAAGGGCACCACAGCCACTGCCAGCCATAGCTGGCTCACCTGGAGGCCAGATGCAGTGTAGTTGAAGGGAAACTGTCAGGAACTCCCTTCCTCCCAATCCTTGCCTCTTCCAGAGATCAGCAATTGGGAGGAATGCATAGTGCCTCAGAGTAGTCAACCAAGGGCCATAAGGAGAAGGAGATATCATTTAATTTTTTCTGCCTCATGTTGTAGTTCAGTTACTTACCTATGTGTTTTCCCCATATGGTGAATCTACTTGGAAATTAAGGGTCTTGCCTTGCTTATTCTATATTTCCTCCACCCTTCTCCCACTCAGAGCCTAGCACAGTTTCAGGCACGTGGTAGGTGCTTACAAAACATATGTAGAACTGAATTGGGGGTACCAGTGAACATGCTGAAGGTTGGGGTAGGGCAGATTGGCCTCACCGCCAGCACCAGAAGTTTCCCACTCTGCTTATGCCTGGCCCAGTGCTGTAGCTTTTCAAGACGAAGACTAGGTCTCTCTTGCTGACCAGCTCTGTCCTCCATGGCTCCCTTGACCACTAGAGGTCCGTGATTTCTAGCCTGGGAAAAATGCATTATGACACCTATCAGAAGACAGGACATACAGCAACATCTCTTTCAGCTGACCCTCTGCCCACTTTCAATATCCAGGAAGTTGAGGCTTAGGGCCTCACACCTACCTAGTCTGAAGCAGCTGCTCCAAAAGATGGGTCTCAATCGGGCCTGGAGCTCCTGGCAGGGCCCCTGGTAGCTCAGAGCGGACAACAAACTTGTCCTGGCAGAGACAGGCTATCAGGGCTGAGGTGTGGTGGGGCAAAGGTCCCTATGAGGGCCTATGGATCCAGGGAGTGGCAGTGGGCAGACACCAGCCTCAGTTCACTCTACAAGACACCTAGCCCTATCTCATTCTGTTCTCATTTCTTGTTGACCCTGTCTCTGCCCATCCTTGGTGCCTCTTCTGATTACTCACCTTATCCACATGGATACTATCACCCTGGACTCCAATTTCCCATTTCCATCTAATCTTTCTCCTTTTTTCGGGGGCTTCCTCAAATTACTTGCCATTCTGTAGGGAAATCCCACATCACTCTGGATTAGTGCCATCATTACCACTTGAAGGTTTGTCCCAAGACCAGCCAAGACCTGGCTCCTTATCTCTCACTTTCTGGACAATTTCTCCTCTCTCATTCCTTTCTTGAAGGATTTACTCTGGATTGGGCACTGACTAAGTGGATGGAGAGCTCTATTTATAGTAGGGATTGTTTTTGACTCAGTGATAACCTGTAGTTAGACATGGTAGAAAATGGTCCTTAAATGGTCGGTCTTGGAAAGGACACTATTGCAACAATTAATATTTTTGAGGAACAGAAGTTGCCTTGCAGCCAGGCAAGCTCTGACACTTTCCCAGCTGTGTGACCTTGGATACATTATTCTACCAACTTGAACCTCAGTTTGTTGAAACTGAGTGATTAAAAGGGGGACAGTAATAAGACTGGGAAGGGTTGTTGACTCAGGGTGGGTACGTAATAACCATTAATGATGCTGATTAGTTTATACTGATGTACCTGATGCCCATGTATTACAGCACTTATTCAGAACCTAAGCAGGGGTCATTTATTTCTACACGCCAGGGAGGCCTGGTGTGCTGCAGTTCCTGGGGTCGCAAAGAGTCCGACACGACTTAGCTACTGAACAGCAATAAAGAAGCAGAATCACCTGGGCCCAAATATATGTTCTGTAGATCAAAACTAGGAAAAACCCACCTTGGTGCGAGCCTGACTTCTGAACCAGATCTATGTTCAAATCCCAGGTGACCTTGGGCAAGTTACTTAATCTCTGTTTTCTTATCAGTAAAGGCAAATTAATACCGATCTCAAGGGGGTGCCTTAAGTATTAAAAGAGAAAATGCATATGAACCAATTCAGTTCAGCACCTGGCACATACATGCTCAATAAATGTGAGTGGCTGTTATTAACTGATGACAGAAGACTGAGCCAGAAGACCCCAGGAGTTAGAACTAGGAGGCAGGGTCCTGGGAGGCAAGTGACCTTCAATGTGAGCCACTTCTGCCCTGCTCAGAGCTGCGCCGACTCCCTGGAACACTGTGCCCCCTCTTCTTTCCTGGGCAGTGAGAATCACATTTAAAGGGATCCCGAGAACTGTTGTGTCTACTCTCTCCTCTCTCCTTATGTACATTAATTTTATTTTGTGGCGATGGCCTGACAGAATGTAAGATATTGGGCTTGCACTGAGTATCCCTTAACTGGTAGGCCAGTGGAAAGAAACTAGCCTCATTTTCCTTACTTGTAAATGCAGACTAATTATAGAAGTGGTATTGAAAGGATTGTATACTATTAAATATGTGATCAGGCATTCAGTGAAATAGTGATCAAATCTAAGTGTCCAATTTACAAATTTGTAGTCCCTGTCTAGATTACAGTCTCCTCGAGGGAGAGTACCACATTCCCCTGCTGTGTTCATCCCCCACGGCACTGAGCATAGAGCTTGGTACTTAGTAAGCACTCAGTAAATATTTGTTGTACTGAAGAGCCATTAAAGTGACTTAAGGAATGGAAAAACAGAATTCGAGAGGAAGGAGCAGGGATTGTTTATCAAGGACAGAAAGGACCGAACAGTAACTTTAATGTTTCTTACACGGCCGACATTAACTATCTCTATAATCGCCCCTCCTCCTCCCCCAAAAGAGAGACAGAAATTGTAAGGGAGAGGCTTTGAGATAAAACCCCAGGAAGAACTTCCCGAGTCTGTGCATGTTGGGGCAGAAAGAGCGGCAGAGCCAGCTCCCTCCCTGGTATGTCCGGGTTTAGGGTGGGAGGGGCAGTCCTGCTTGGAGGCTGGGGGAAGGACGAGATGACCTTTCAAAATCTCTTCCAGTCTCCTGTTGGAATCATCCGTGCGCCCCACCCCCGCCCCCCCTCCTCCGACAGCGCCCCCAATCTCCAAACGGCCCGCACCCCGCCCCTGGCGGCCGCCTCTCGCGGCTCCCGGGGTCCCCTGCTCCCTGTCCCCGGAGCCAGAGCCCCGCTCCCGCTCCCGCTCCCGTGCGGCTCCCAGCCCCGCCGCGCCGCCCCCCGCATGCTAATGGCCGGGCCGCCTCCCGCCGCACACAATGCGGGCCGGGGCCGGGGGCGGGGGACCGGGGAGGGGGCGGGGGCCGGGCCGGGGGCGGGGGGGCCGGGGCCCGGCGCATCTCCCCCGGCCCCACGTAACGCTGACGCCCGCGCCGCCGGCCCGCCGCCCGCCGCCGCCGCCGCCGCCGCCCGCTCCGCCGCCGCCCGCCCGGGGCTCGTGAGTAGCCGCTCCCCCCACTCCCGGCCCCCCCTCCGCCGCCCGGCCCCCGCCCCCGGCCCCCGCCCCCCCTCCCGGAGGGGGGGCCCCGCTCCGCGCGCCCGGCTCGGAGCAGGTGCAGGGGGCGGGGGCGGGGGAGGGGCGCCGGCTCGGCCCCAAGCAAACTTCGCCCAGAGCTCCTGGGGGGGCGGGCTGGGGGCGGCGGCCACGGAAGCCTGGAGAGCTAGGGGGGCCTCGGAGGAGGGGGGGCGGGTGGGGGAGTCGGGAAAGCGGACACCAAAGGGGAAAGGCCAGCGGGGGTGGGGGGGCGGTCGTCTTTGTAGGGGCCCGAAGGCAGGGCGCGAGGGGCCTGGGGGTGCCGGGCGGCCGAACTGGGAACCAGAGTGGATGAGTGCCCCCCGGCCCAGGTAGGGCTGATGGAGGAGGAGGGGGAAGGGACCCAAACTCTCCGGGAGCAGGGGATGGGGGAGGGGAGAGGATGGGGGGGTGCTTCCCTCTCTGCGTCCCAAACAAAGTGTCACAAAGAGCTCGGCCGGCGGCAGCGGCGGAGGCGGCTGCAACTCAGCTTTTGTTCTCCGGGCCCGGGTAGCTGAGCCTTGGCCTCCCAGTCTCCCAACCCTGTCCCCCATCATCGTTCTGGTTTATCTTCCCCGGGAGGGGCCCGGGGTGCTGCTAGAAGCAGCAAGATCAAAGGTCTTGCCCTACTTGCCAACCTACTTCTAGGGGGGAGATTTTCCCAGAGGCTTTCCTACCCGCTCCCCACAGCCTAATCTGAGAACTGAGGTTCATATGGGTGGTGAGACTCTGACCTTTCTAGGGTCAGCTCCAGCTAAGGGGGCTTAGGGCTGGCTGCATGCCCCTCCCCCAGATCCAGGTCTTTCAGAACTTTCAGAAGGGTCAACTTGGGACATGCCTCCAGGATAGGATCCGCCATGGTGGGGTGGCTGTAGGTGAGCAGGTGTACCTCCCTCTCACCTCTTGCTGTCCATTTGAAACCCATGACTGAGGTCTGTAACCCCCACTCAGGGTAGTGAGGATGGAAGGAAGGAGGCTTTACCAAGAACTCAATCTAAAAGGTGGCAGGCTGTACTGTGAGGTCAGTTTGGGGGGAGCCACCTGAGCAGTGCAGTTCAGAGGACCATGGAAAGGAGGCCATAAAAGTGAACTAGTGGTGTGTCCATGTGATAAAGGTGGTCTTGACTCTAGACCACCTAAGGAGTTCCCTTTCAACTCCATCTAGTACAGCACTAATCATAATTGTTAGAGGACTTGGAAGGCATAAAAATTCTGAGAGGGAAAAACATCAAGTATTAGAGATGACCAGAGACAGAGACCTAGTCACTGTTCTTCAGGCACTATGCTTCAAGTCCTGAACCGTTGCCCCTTACACTTTGACCCTAAAAGCTTTTAAACACAAACTTTGAGAGAGAATCTTCATGGTCTCCCAGACAGCAGATGCGTCTGTGTACTTACTGTTTCTAAGAGTCTTCTCACCAACCCTTCCATCCTTCCCTACTCAGTAAGGTTTGATGGTCCACACCCCCTTTCCCACCAGGTCTTCTAGCACATAAAAGGAATTGGCCGATTGCTTTGGAAAGATTTTGGATCCCTATCCCTGGCCCTACATCCCTGTAGAACCCAAATAAGGGCAAGATAACCCTTGATTCCCACTGAGGGTGGGAAGTAGGTCACTGCTACTGCCTGGCTAAGCCTCGTGGTTGGTGTTTAGGGCCTGACTATAGAGAACTCTGATTATTGCCCACGGGCAATGCATGCATGATCTGGGTTCCAGGTCAGTTCATAAAATCTGGGGCTCTGGGGCTCTGTTAGTGCTTTTTCCTACTGAGAAAAGCTTGTGGGATGAGGTTCTTGGGACCTCTTTGATGAGGAGATAATTCTGGAGATCTTGACTGAGCCTAGGAGGGTCTCTCAGTGGGTTTTCTTGATTTAAGACTACCCTCTGGGGAAACTTTCCCTGCTTGGGAATTCAGCTTCACTTCGAGCCTTCTTGTATATCATTGCATTTCCGTCCTGGAAAACTGCTATGTGCAAAACAGTGTTTTTGTTTTGTTTTGAGGAGAAAGCTTTGCCCAATTCCTACTCTAACTTGCTTTGGTATGAGATCAGCCTCCCATGAGGTATTTTGTTTACTATCCTATAGGCAGTTTTAAGGGCCCTAGAATCTTCTCAGAATCAGAGTATGTGCCCATAGGTTAGTCAGCTATGACCATGCAGTATTCCCAGCCTCCTCCCCCTCCTCCCCCACCATCTGCTTCCTCTGAATATACCAGATTGGCTGTACACCAGGATGTTCCGGGAATCCCCAGGAGAGCAACAGAATGTGATGGACCCAAATATGATGCCTCAGTAACTCATTCCAGGATGTACAAACTGTAACTGTCAGAACACTCCTTATAGCTAATTAAAATTTTTCTAGTTTTATCTATTTTCTGTTACATCTTTCTATTTTCAGTGACATCCAAAAGGCCAAAATAATCCCTCTGGTACCACTGGTTTCCCCCCCCCCTCTGTGGTTTCCAGATAAGAATTTTAAAAAATCCTCTGGCTTTTCTCATTGCCTTATGTGAGGTGCTAAAATGGCAAATGTGGCCCCTCTAGCCCTTCATTGCTCTATGGTATGGAGGTGGCCAAAGAGGCTCCTCTGGTAGCCCACTGCACTCTCCATGGTACTGAAGGAATGACCGTTTGTTTCAACATCTCTCTGGGGTCCAGAAGAGTCCTAAGACTCAGAACCACAAAACTTTTGAACTGGAGGGGACAATCAGTATGAATTAGTCGTTAGACTATTTTACAGATGAGTAAACTGGGAAGTTAAGTGAGTCACTGAAGGTTGGAGGGCTATTAATGATCTGACTGGGCCCACAATAGTCTTGTACCCCTCAGTTCTACTCTTAATTCATCTTTCATTATATTACTTCGTGAACTCAGCAAGGCTCTTGGTCACAGGAAAGGGGCTTATTTGGAGGATCCAGAAGATGAGAGTGGATGCCTTAATTTGGAGCTGCAGAAATAAAGATATTAAAAGTTGTGGTGGAGGTTGTTTAGTAACCTTGGACAAAGACATTTCATTAATTAATCTCTTGTTAATAAAATTCCCATCACCCAGATTCCACATGTAACAGGTACCTGACCCTTCGTAGGATCTTATCCCATCTACTAAACGTCAAAAATTAAAGCATCCTTGGGTCTCCAGAGCCTTTTTTCTTTGCAGGGCTGACCCTAGCTCAGGTCTCTTCTGTTAAAATTCCTTAAGCAAAATAATGCTGAATCCTTTTCTTTCTCAGTAACCTATTTCAGTTTCACAATGCCTATTGTAAGGAGGTTCTTTATACCTCAAACATTCTATCTCAGACCAAAAAAAAAATTAGGTAAGGTCCACATTTGTCTAGCTTTGACCACATACAGTTCTATATGTAATCAAGAAAGAAAGACTAGATGGCTTCTGGTCATTCTCCTAGGCCTATTTCCATGAATCTTAATTCTAGGGTTGCTTCTAAGTCCTAATGCTAACCTCCTCTGCAGCTTAGAATCAGGAGATCCTCGCCCCCTCACCCCACATCCCCAAGTCCTCTTCCTCTCAGTGCTCTTCTCCTTCCTCAGAACTGGAGCTCTGCATATCCCAGGCCCAGGGAATTTCAGCCTGGAGAATTTTAACCCTTTTCAGCTCAGAGCATGTGCTGAGCCCCTATCTGTGCAGATGGCCCAGCCCCGCCCCCCGTCCCTCACTCCAGCCTCTTGAGCTCAGAGCCAGTGTAATCCTCCTCTTGTGTGAGGGAGCCTCTCCCCTGCAGAGAGGAGGAAAGCCTGCCTCGGAACAGCCCTGGACAAAGGGGCTGAGATGCCCCATCAAACTGCAGGCTCCAAGGTTTGAAACGAGGGGATGAATTCTATCCGGTATTTGCAGTTTTTAACCCCTTCCCAAGGCCAGCAGCGCCCCTTAACTTCCACTCCTCCCCCAACTCTCTCTTCATTCCCTTTCCCTCTGGCTCTCTCCCCCTTCATGCCCCTCCCCCTCTGTCTGTCTCCAGACTCTGCTGCTGGGAGGTGTTTCTCTCCCATGCATGAATGAGTCTCTGTAATGAATGGAAATGAATGGATCAGGAATCCAGGCGGAGGGAGGAAGAATGAGGGGGAAAGACAGAAAGACAGGGTAAAGGCAGAAGGAAGAACTATGGAGCCTGGAAGAATGTTTGACTGGCTGGTCAGTTAGGGGTCTGAGAGCAACTGGTCCCACTTGTATAGCTGAGGAGCATGGCAAGCCGACCCCATTTGCCTTTCCCACTGCACAGCCCAGTCTAAATGAGAAAAGAGTTTACTGATGGTCTCTTCCACCACCAGGGTGGCAGAGATGTGGCTAGGGGGCATGGTGGTGGTGGTGGTGGTGATGGTTGTTCTGGACAAGGCATTTATTTATTTATTTATTTTTAAAATTATTTTTATTTATTTATTTGGCTGCGTTGGGTCTTAGTTGGGGCATGTGGGGTCTAGTTCCCTGACCAGGGATCAAACCTGGCTCCCCTGCACTGGGAGCTCAGAGTCTTAGCCACTGGACCACCAGGGAAGTCCCTGGACAAGGCATTTAAAATGAATAATTTAGGGGGAAGAAATCTGGGTTATCAGGGAGCCTTGTGGACAAATAAAGTAGTACAAGTTTTGAAGACAGCAGCCTCCTCTTGTTTCAGGATGTATGGGAGAAGGGATAGATTCCAGGGTGCTAAGAGCTTGCGGGTCTCCCGAAGAGGCTGCGGTTAGGGGTGACTTTTTCCACTGCTGAAAATCAGGGCTCATCCTTTGCTCCAAATCTGTCTCTCTTTAGTTCTTCAGCACCTGTTGCCTTCACTAGCAGCTTTTCCCCCTCCTCTTCTGTACACTCCTCAGAACCAAAGAATGTGAAGGGGGTCCATGGAGGTGAGTGAGGCTCTGGCCTGAACCTATAAGTACCTGCCAACTATACTTCCTCCCCTCTCTACCTCTCTTTCTGTCTCTCTGGCCTCCCATTATTAAGTTATTTCCGTGGTCCCAAAAGCTCAGTTCCCATTCATCCCCCAACTTCCTCGAGGTGAGTGGGAGGGGCCCCCGGTGTTCTTGGTTCAGGCCCCGACCCCCGCCTTGGGTTCCTCTGGCTCTCCTCCATGTCTCCCCCACAGCTCTCCCTCCTCCACCCTTCGCTGTGTTCACATCTTTCTCCACAGGGCTCACGTCCCCGCGCCCCGGTCGGCCACCTAGCGCCGTCACCCCCGGCTTTCGACGGCGAACTGGATCTGCAGCGCTACTCCAACGGGCCAGGCGTGAGCGCCGGGTCTGCAGGGATGGGAGCAGTGGGCTGGTCTGAGAGTCGCGCAGGCGAACGGCGCTTCCCCTGCCCTGTGTGCGGGAAGCGCTTCCGCTTCAACTCTATCCTGGCCTTGCACCTGCGGGCGCACCCAGGCGCCCAGGCCTTCCAGTGCCCGCACTGCGGCCACCGTGCTGCGCAGCGGGCGCTGCTGCGCTCACACCTGCGCACGCACCAGCCCGAGCGCCCGCGAAGCCCCGCAGCGCGCCTGTTGCTGGAGTTGGAGGAGCGCGCTCTACTGCGGGAGGCCCGGCTGGGGAGACCGCGAAGCTCAGGGGGCCTGCAGGCCACGCCTGCCACTGAGGGCCTGGCGCGGCCCCAGGCTCCTTCGGCGTCCGCCTTCCGTTGCCCCTTCTGCAAAGGCAAGTTTCGCACCGCGGCGGAGCGCGAACGCCACCTGCACATTCTGCACAGGCCCTGGAAGTGCGGCCTGTGCAGCTTCGGCTCCAGCCAGGAGGAGGAGCTGCTGCACCACAGCCTGACGGCCCACGGAGCTCCTGAGCGCCCCCTGGCGGCCACCTCGGCTGCGCCCCAGCCTCAACCTCCACCCCAGCCTGAACCTAGATCGGTCCCCGAGCCGGAGCCGGAGCCTGAAAGGGAGGCAACCCCCGCCCCCGCCCCCGCCGCTCCCGAGGAGCCCCCCGCGCCTCCGGAGTTCCGCTGTCAAGTGTGTGGCCAGAGCTTTACGCAGTCCTGGTTTCTCAAGGGTCACATGCGCAAGCACAAGGCCTCCTTCGATCATGCATGTCCTGTTTGTGGCCGCTGCTTCAAGGAGCCCTGGTTCCTGAAGAACCATATGAAAGTGCACGCCAGCAAGCTGGGCCCACTGCGTGCTCCGGGGCCTGGTTCCGGGCCTGCCCGGGCCCCCCAGCCTCCTGACCTGGGCCTACTTGCCTATGAGCCTCTGGGCCCTGCGCTCCTCTTGGCCCCAGCGCCCACCCCGGCTGAGCGTCGTGAGCCTCCGAGCCTCCTGGGCTACCTGAGCCTGCGAGCGGGCGAGGCGCGGCCCAATGGTGAGGGCGCTGAGCCTGGGGCTGGCCGCAGCTTTGGAAGCTTCCGCCCACTGCCCTCTGCTCTCCCAGCCCGGGCTCGCCGGCACCGCGCCGAGGAGCCAGACGAGGAAGAGGAGGTGGTGGAGGCAGAGGAAGAGACCTGGGCCCGCAGCAGGGCGGTGGGCCCTCTGGCTTCCCTGCCCCCGCGCCCAGGCGAGGCCCCAGGGCACTCTGCGCCTGCCGCGGGGGCCCAGGCGAGGTCCACCGCCACGCAGGGTACGTAAGGATCTCCTCTAAGGTGTTCCACGTTGTGGCCCACTCTGAACGCCACCATTGCCCTCCTGCCCCCTCCTTTTAAAAAGGACCTGCGTCTGATTTCTCAGTTTTCCTCGCGTAGAGGCTTTACTACCCTTTGAGGGCATAGTCTCACTCAGAGCAAGTCGAACCTCTCAGGTTCCTGCAAATATTTTGTTTCCTCCTGGGCTGGGAGGGGAAGGAGGCCTGTGGGTGGGTATGGGGACACATGGACCTAATAGAGTTAGGGCAACGGGTCCCTCTGACTTCTTTTGATGCTTGTATTGCAGAAGAGAATGGGCTGTTAGTTGGAGGGGCCCGGCCTGAAGGGGGCCGGGGGGCCACCGGCAAGGATTGCCCCTTTTGTGGAAAATCCTTCCGCTCAGCGCATCACCTCAAAGTGCACCTGCGCGTGCACACAGGTGAGGGGGGCAGCCCCCGGGGTGGGGGGGTGCTGAGGTCCGGAAGCGGGCTGAGGGGTGCGAGTGAGAGCTGTGAGAAACCCCTGTTAAAATCAGGGGTGGGTGAGGCAGCGTTTTTCTCCCCCTGACCCAAAGGCCTGTCCTGTACGTGGAGTGAAATGCGGGTGGGGACGGGCAGTGATCGTGACTCTGGCTTGTCGCACTCCCCCTCTCCAGGCGAGCGCCCCTACAAGTGTCCGCACTGCGACTACGCGGGCACCCAGTCCGGCTCGCTCAAGTATCACCTGCAGCGCCACCACCGGGAGCAGAAGAGCGGAGCCGGCCCCGGGCCACCCCCAGAGCCGCCGCCCCCTTCCCAGCGGGGTTCGGTCCAGTCGTCCGGAGCCAAGGCGGCTCCGCAGCCTGCCACCTGGGTAGAGGGCAGAGCGAGCCCCCGGCCTCCTGCGAGTGGTGGCGCGCCGGGGTCCCGTCGGAAGCCCGCCAGCCCCGGGAGGACCCTGCGCAACGGGCGCGGCGGTGAGGCCGAGCCCCTGGACCTGTCCCTGCGGGCAGGGCCGGGAGGCGAAGCTGGGCCAGGGGGTGCCCTCCACCGATGCCTCTTCTGTCCCTTCGCCACTGGAGCCCCCGAGCTCATGGCCTTGCACCTACAAGTGCACCACAGCCGCAGGGCTCGGGGCCGCCGGCCGCCCCAGGCCGACGCATCCCCGCCCTATGCCCGAGCACCGTCAGGAGAGACCCCTCCCACTCCTCCGCAAGAAGGGGAGGAGGGCCCCGGGCTGTTGAGATCCGGAGAGGCTGGGCTAGGGGGCCAAGAAAGGTAGGGAGCCCTCTTAGGGGGCCGTTAGCTTAGTTTACCCCGCCGGAGCGGGGCAGCGATAGAGGTAGTTGGGTAGAGCAGCCAGCAGGGGGCAGCGTGGGACCCATATCCCAGCCCCGGGCGGACCAGAGGTGGAGGGGCAGAGAGCGTGAGGGTGGGCGGGCGACACCCACCCAGCCCAGGGGAGAGTCACAGTGCCTTAGCAGTGGCAGGGGTGAGGATCAAAGAACGGGGTCCCAGGGCTGGCAGAGAGGAGTGTTCCTGCTGAGGGGCAGCTCTGCCAGTCTTTGCTGGTCCATAGGCGTGAGAGTTTATTTTTGTACAATGGGTGGGGGTGGGGGGCACTGCACCCTTCTAGCCCCTTCAGGGGCCCTGTAGACGTCGCTATTTTTGGTACGATTCCTGTCATCCCTGTCGCAGAGTTGTGTCCCCAATAAACAGGTGTCTTGAGACACAGGGCACTGTGTCTGCCTGCCTATGTCCTGTCCTCCTTGGGCCACTGCATCCAGAAAAGAGTCATTTCTTCAGGCACTTTTTACCACCCAAAGAGCTTGGTAAGAAGCTTGGGCTTTACTCTCAGGCTTTGGCTTCAGTCTGGGCTGGTGCCCACGAATTAGTATTTTAACAAGTAGCCTATTGTTCTCCTGTACTGTGATCTGAGAATGTCATCTTGAGAAACTGCTGGATGGTGCTAGACCCCAGCTTGACTGTGACCAGCTCAGCCTCAGGAAGTGCATGCAGCATCAGAGGAGGAACTTCAAGCCTCTGGAGGCCACTCCTCTGGGAGGGTGCACATTCACCCAGGCCCAGCTTTGTGCCAGTAAGGGGTACAGGGTACCTTGCAGCCTTGGCTTTATTTTCTGTGTTCTAGTTAACGATCGGGTGAGCAGAAGTGCTCAAGTTAGTGGTATCACTTCAACCCTGAGGTCTGCTCTAGCTGTTTGGAGGCAAAGTGTGAGTAAATACATTTAATATAACAATAGTATTATAATAACAGTAATTACATATATAAAGTTTGCAGTTCCCTGCCCCACTCTTCTGTAATGGGTTGCATAGCTCTGTGTCCTGTGACTCCCCCAGAACGGAATCACCAGGAACTGGCAGAGATGAGTCTTCTCAGGAAGAGTCAGGGGGCGGCATGAGGGGAGAACACAGGCCATGGAGGCAGGGCTGACACGGAGCGGTGTCCTGGGAGCATGCACTGGCCCCGGATGGGGAAGGACAGGACAGGGGAAAATCTCCCCACCTCCAGGGTATAAAGGCAAGCAAGTGTGGACACTCTGGTTCTTGTAGGAAGGCACCTGGCTGGGAAGAGCTAGAGACAGTGGTAGCAGGGAACATACTAGTCCTTCGACCTCCTCTCTGTCCAGGAAGCAGAGGGGAGGACTTCAGTGCTCTTCCAGTCCTCCACTATGTGCCCTCAGCATCTCAGCCCAAAGTGTGCTGAGAGAAGGGGCGGTAGCCAAGCTCCGGATCTTCTCTGGAAGCCAGGAAAGAAGAGGGAAGATGGGTTGGGAGAGGGAAGAAGCTGACTCCCAAGCAGCTGGGGAAGGGAAGGCGGAAGGATGTAGGATGTGGTAGAAAGGGAGTACCAACTCACCCAGTCACAGAGGCGTGGTGGGGTCGCTCAGGGCCCGGGTATGACTCTGAAGGAAGAGAAACTACAGTGAGTTTAAAGCAAAAGAAATGCTCTCTTGTATAGAGAGGTTATATAACCCCCAACTCTCCCAAGCCTGTCAGTTAGTTCACCCTTTTTTCCTCCTCATCATTCCTGAATTTTGCTGATTGAATCCAAGTTCAAACCAGTCTGTTAGAATTCTCCCCTTTCTCTCACTCTTGCACTACACTCCTTATTAAAGATTCTTTTTCACTTCTGACCTTCATCCCTCTCAGCCAGGCCTGGAGGAGAGGAGAAATGCAGACTGGACAATATATCCATCTAACCTATAGCCTTGTGGGAGCACAGGCTCACTGGTTCCTCTGCCCCTCATGAGTTGAACAATCAGAAGAGCCCACCCCATTCTCAGCACTACTGCAAGGACTTACCTGCCGGGATAGCCCTAAGATCCCTCCACTGGACAGAATGGGAGTGCTGCTCCCAGGGTGTGGGGGTTGCAGGCTGGGGCTGTTTCTCGGTCCTGGGGACACATCTCCAGAAGAGTCAAGTGTTTCTGGGGCTGGAGGGGAAGCTAGGGTGAGAGCAGAGTACAGAACCCCTCTAGATTACCTTAAGCAACCAAGCTGCTCCATCAGGGAAGAAAAAGCTCCATAGCAACAGGAAGCTGTAAGTCACCATAGCAATCCAGTTGCAAGAGAACCCCCCTACCAAGAGGCAGGAAATTGTCAGCGGCATCATTAGAGCAACCAGGGAAGAAGCGACAGGAAACTATAAGGATTGCCGTGGTGAACCAGGAGGGTACAACAGGAAGCTGAAGCAGTTTCCATAGAAACCCAAGAAGAGCTAGAGAGAGAGGTACAGAGGAAGTGCTTCTTAGCAACAGGCTGCTGTAAGCATTACCCTAGCAACCAGATGGAAGGCTCTTTTAGCAATGGGGAAGCTGTACATAGTTGTCATGGCAACCGGGCCACTTGGCTAGAGAAAGGAATTGCTCAGCAGCAAGCAGCCAGAACATCACCATGATGACCCAGCTGTTGGGAGCCACCCCTTGAGAGGTGCCTCACCCAGGGCAATTTGCTTGACGTCCAGATCCCAGGCCTCCTCCTCGACGCGGGCAGGCAGGGAACAGGCTCCCGGGGAGAGACCGGGAAGGGAGGGGCCGGCATGCTCAAAGGATGACACGGCCACCGAGGCCCGGGTGCGGGCGGCTGCAGAGAGTGGGGAGGTCGAGGGGTGGGGTGCTGGTGTGGGAAAGCCCTCGGGGCTCCCTGAAATGACCCTCATCTCCTAGAGGGCCTCCCAGTCAGTCCCACAGTTTCTGAGAAGTCATAGCCCCTTGTGACCCTTGCTCTCTTTCCACCACGCCTCCTCGCTGTGCATTCACTCTCAAGGTCTCGACTTCTGGGGGCCACCCCCCAGCACCCTGGCCCTCACCTCTTCCAGTGAGCAGGGCACTCAATGTCCGCTCCCCAAGTGCTTTGATGTCCAGGAAGGGTTTATTCCCAATGCCCATGGAGACCATCTGCTGCACTCGGAGCTCTAGGGAACAGAGACCACGTTACCAGCCTCTCTGCTGCTTGCCAACTCTTCATTCCTCATTCTCATTCCCTTGGTGTCTCTTGTTACTCTCCTGTTGACTGTTACGACATGGACAGTGATGGTGGTCCTTGACATCTGTCTCTTCGCTCCTACCTGTTGCATCCTGCCCATTTGGCATTCCTGCTACCCAGCTTCTCTTCTAATACTCACCTTCTTCCTTTTATCTTGGGCATTAAGAGCAAAATTCCCATTTTTACATACCTTTACAGTTTATCAAGTGTTTCCATATATATCACCTTATTTAATCCTTCCTATCATACCAAGATGTAGATGTTACTTTCCACTTTTCAGATGAGTGGAATGAGAATTAAAGAGAGTTAAAAATGAAAAACAAAAACTAGCAAAAGACCTCCAAAAACAAAACAAACAAACTAGGTCTGCGAACACAGAAATTAAGTTCTGGAAGGCAAGGCAGGTGCGCTGAGCACCCTCTGAGACTCTTTTGCCCAGCCACTTGTGCTCACCTTCCTGAAATTTAGTGGCTTCCTCTTTTCTTTTGGTACACCTGAGATTAATTTCTATCTCAGCAATCTCTCTCATGTCAGATCTTGAATCTTCTCATACATCTTTCTCCATCTTATACCCTCTTTTCCCCAGGCCCTCTCCAGCTAACCTCCTGCCATAACCTTGATCCCAAGCACACCCTCTCCTGGTTCTGCCTGGTACCCTTGTTGTGGGCTGCCTGTCTCCACAGCAACTGGGCAATAGAGCTTGTCCATTTGAGTTTGATCTCCGGTGAGGCTGCCTGCAGGGTGTATGCCTCTCGCGCACGCCGCCGCCGAAACCACAACTCAAAGCAGAGCCCGCTGTCCCCGATGTTTTCCGTCAGCCCCATGTCAGCAGTCTGAGAAAGAGCAGAGGAGTGTGGGTGAGGATGAAGTGCATCCTGACTAGATGGCACCATGTGGAAAAGCACTGCACTTAGCTTGGCATCTGGGAGATGCTCAGTAAATGTTTGCGCAACACCTACCCTGTGCCAAGTGCTCTACATTTAGCCTTCATGACAACCACAATTTACAGAAGTGGGAGGTGGGCTGTACAAGACCCAAAGCAACTTGTCCAAAGGCTTATCATAGCTTATTAGAGAAAGTTCAAGCCCATGGCTGTGTTATTCCAAACCTAAGCTTTTTTCTCTATACTGGACTCTGCTGGAACTAGTACACGAGGACTAAATCAGAAAAACTCCTAGAATCATGCCACGTTGCCTGATCTGGGACTAGGCTGCTATTGATGTTTATCTGGATATCAAGGCTGTTTCCCTAAAGCAAGTCCTCCTCCCTCCTCTTGGTTTCATCAGATCCATAAGTTAAGCTATATTTATAGTGTCCTCTCTTCATCCCCCAAGGACCATCCCTAACTTAGAAAGCATGTGTGTTCTTAATGGGAAAGGTCCTCCTCCCTTCTAGTTTGGAATGCCCCATGAATCTCCTGTGTGAATAAGAATCCCATGCAGTAGACCAATGACAAGGACTTCGGTCACCTCGACACCCTAACCTGACGTTTGATTACAGGCCAAAGCCTGTTCTACATGATACAGATTCTGAACGTGGGTTGGGACTGAGTTTTCTAGAACATCCTGAGTTCTCAAGAAGAGCATGATTTCCTGTCCTGTCCCTGTGGTTTCCCACCACCACCCTGCCCCCAGGCATTGTACCTTAAAGGCCTGCTTGTAAACGAAGATCTCTGATCCCCCTTCCGGGCCCTTGAGCTTGCTGAACAGGAGGAGATGCTCAAAGAGAAAGACATGGCGAAAGCACTTTTTTCGGCCACAGATGACTGTGAAAGGGTCCCGGTGCAGGAGTTGTCCCTGCTCCTTCAGATCTATCTGGGGATAGCAAAAGCAAAAGTCATTGGCCCTGGAGCCCTTTATATATATTTTATGGGGTGTAAAAATGGGATTTATAGAGCAAGGGGCCTAATGCACTGGTTCTCAGGCAGTCAGGAAATCAGGGAAGCCGCTGGCCTAGAATCCATCTACTGGTCACCACGCATAGCCCTGCCTCTGAAGAGAGAAGATGTATCACACAGTAGGGTTTTATAGCCTCCAGTGGGTAAGCCTTTGCATGTTGGGGACCAAAGCACCACTTTGCCCCAGGAAGAGAGTCAAATCAGCAAAGACCTGAAGGGAAAAGAGGTCTAACCCAGTGGAGGTAGGTTTCCAAGCTGTTCTGGAACCTTAGGGCTGGAAAGAAACTAAGGAGAGGAGAATAGGTATGTGTTGAGTGCTGAGATACAGAATGAATTGCAGGGTAGATGTAGATAAGAATTAGGAAAGGAATAGGAAAGCAGAGGCAGATATAGGGTCATGGGATGTGGGGCAGGACGTAGCTTCTTTATTAGTAGATGAGGAAAGCTGAGGGCCAGTGAAATTCAGTGATTTGACCAAAGCTATCCAAGGTGTTAGAAATCGCAGGTGGGGCCCTCTGACATTGAGTCTAGTTCCCTGGTCACCAGCCCCCACTGCTTCTGAGGTCACAGGGCGGCCTGGCCTGGTGTGTCTGGAGCCATGCCCTTACCTCACAGCCACGCACCGCCTCTACAGCCAGCAGGTCTCTGCCACGGATCTCTTGTTCCCGGAGCAGCTGCACAGCAGCCCCAAGGGCCTGGCGCTCAGAACTTGGTTCAGGCCCAGCTTCCCTTAGGAGCTCCTCTAAGAGCCGCCCATACCTGGCCAGCTGCTCCAGAGGCTGCTGCAAGGCCCGGGGCAGGTGAGGGCCCCCCTCCAAGGTGCCCTAGTATGGGGAGGAAACAGAATGAGGGGAGGTGCTAAGACCTTTGGGGAAGATGGGCAGTACTCTGGGTTTTTAGAAGTAGATCAAGTCCAGATGGGCTTCCAAGGTGGTACTAGAACCCACCTGCTAATCCATGAGACTTAAAAGACTCAAGTTTGTTCCCTGCGTCAGGAAGATCCCCTGGAGGAGGGCATGGCAACCCACTCCAGTATTCTTGCCTGGAGAATCCCATGGACAGAGATGCCTGGCAGGCTACAGTCCATAGGGTCACACAGAGTTGGACAGGACTGAAGCAACTTAGCACGCACCCACAAGCCCAGACAAACCCAAAGGTAAGGTGAAAAACCTTTCTGCAGGAAGAAAGGAGGTAGGAGGGCTATATGAGACTCAGATACCCTCTCTATCTTAAAGGAGAATGGAAGAGGAATACAAATAATCCCTTGCATTCTCCGGCTTTTAACTTTTGAAGTCACTTTCACATCTTTTTATGTGTGAGGTCTTTTGATCCTCCAAGCAGTCCATTAGTTAGATGTAGTGAATACTGCCCACTTTTACTGGATACAGAAAGAGCCACCCGGAGGAGTCAAGACCCTTGCCCAAAGTCCTCAGGTGGACCAGATATGAGCCCAGCTTCACCTGGCTCTCAGACCAGTGCGTGCCCCACCCTCAGCAATTCTGGGAGAATACTGGTAGCTGATGCTCCACAGCACATCTAGGAAAGCTTTTTTTTTTTTTCCCCTGAGAGATTTTGAGGTTGGCTGAATTTTACGTCTTCCTGGCTTCTCCTCTTCTCCTGGGAGTAGGAGAAAAAGTTACCTTGGTTGGGGGGCTGAGGGCAGCCAGACCCGTCTCCAGTTTGTGCCGATGCTTCACGAACTGGGCATAAAGGCTGAACTGGTCCCCCTGTGCCAAGAGGGAAGCAGTAAGTCATCTCCACGAGGCCCTGCAGACCAGCCTCTCCCTCTCCTCCTCCACATCCTGTGGGGCCGGAAGGAGGGACTGGCCCCCGGGGAGCACTCAGTCTGCCTGGGGAATGACAGGCTCCGGTGGAGAGAGCAAAGGCCAGGCAGCCCTGATGCTGGGGGGGACACAAAGGCGGAGGAGATCCAGGAGCCTGGCAAATAGCGCTAGGCCCCAGGGTCTTGGGCTGCACATTCCGGTGGGGGGTAGGGGGAGGAGAGAGGCACCGAGAAGGGGACCGTGGATGGGGCTGAGACGTGTGAAGGGAGAAGCCCTGGAAGAAATTTTAGAGGCTGACTCACATGGCGAAGGAAGCAGGCCCCGATGCGCAGGGGGTGGGTGGCGCAGCCCTGAAGTTCCCGCAGAAAGTGTGTCCGGTGGAAACCGCGGAGCCTCTCCCGGGTACTCAGGGCAGCAGCCCAGGTGCCCTGCAATTCTGGGGTCAGCTCAGGCCCTGGGGGTGGCACCGGCTCACTCAAGGCAGCCACATACTCTTGCTCACAGGTAATCAGCTCAGACACCAGATGCTGCTGGGCGCTGCAGGCACCACAGGGAGAGACAGGG
This sequence comes from Antilocapra americana, assembly GCA_007570785.1. Taxonomy (NCBI): domain Eukaryota; kingdom Metazoa; phylum Chordata; class Mammalia; order Artiodactyla; family Antilocapridae; genus Antilocapra; species Antilocapra americana. Next base: position 7,653,465 of record ML661889.1, on the reverse strand, counting down.
GAGGCTGTGGCGTGGGAGGCAGTTACCACCCTGATAATGTCACGTTCTTCTCCTGCAGGGCAGCTGGGTCTGCTGCTTGGGCTCTCACCTGATGCTCCGCTTGCGCTCCATCCGGGGGGTGCCCGCTCCCCAGGGCCCTTCTGGTCCCCCGGCCCGGCCCAGCAGCACATGTTCCCGGGGTGAGCACGTCCTGTCTACCACCTCCGTACTGGTGACCTCCAGGCCTCGGATCAGCACAGTCCTGGGTGGTCTGCCTTCTGCTTCCGGACCCAGCTCGGCACCCTCCTCCTCATAGTCCTCCCCACAGGGGGCCAGGGAGCAGTGGGACGGGGCTGCCCGTGGCCCGGGGCTGCTGGGGAGCAGCAAGGAGCTGAGGCTCGGTGAGGGGCTGTGGGGGCCCCGTGGGGCCCCTCCGCTACTGGCACTGTCTGCCCGTCGTCGCCGGTGGCCCCGGGGACTCGCCTCCTCCCCCAGCTGTTGCTGAATCCTCCTCTCCAGCTCTTGGCAGCGGGCCCGGCAGCGGCCCCATTCTCGCAGGGCTGCTGGGCTGCCCAGGTCCAGGGCCAGGGCCCGCATCTCCTGGAAGGTGCCAGCACTGGGCTCCGGGGCGCGTCGCAGGGCCAAGGCTGCCAGCACCGCCTCCCGTCCTGGTCCCGCTCCTGCCAGCCTTGCAGAACCTTCATCCACCCATTCGTGTGCCTGCAAGGCCAAAGGGATGGGGAGCGGGGACAGGAAAGGGTGAGGTTCCGGGCCACTCCCACCAGCTGCCCCATGGCAGCCCTGTCCTCCTTCACCGATGGCTTCCCAAGGCCCAGCACCACCACCCCCGCTCAGAACACCTCCACTCACTATCCTGCATCACTGCCTAATGTGTTGCTCTGAGCTGGTATGGAGACAGAGAAGCCTCGATGAAGATGGCCAATACACAGAATTTACAAGAGGCAGGCTCTGTACTGAGTGCTTGTTACATACTGCTTATATAGTCCTCACGCGGCCCTGGGAGGGAGGTGCCACGAGGCACACTCGGGTTTAGTCTTCCGTCCCAGGTCATTCATCAGGTAGGTGATACAGCCAAAAGTCAAAGCCCAGGGGAGGCCGCCTAAGTCCTGGCTTCTAACAGCCCCTGATCAGCTTCTCCAGGCAGAAGAAAGACAGCGGTGGGCACCGGAAGAAAAGGCTCGGCACATACCTGCTGGAAGAAGCGCTGTAACCGCAGAGCCCGATGGAGGCCACTCTCCACCTGTTCCAGGCGCTGTTCAAAGACATCCAGAAGCTTCTGGGAGGCAGCGTCCTCTTCCAGGGCCAGGGTCTCCCTCGCCTGAGCCAGGCGCTCCTGGAGAAGCGAGGCTGCTCTGAAGCCTGGCCCTCAGTCCAGCAGTCTCCCCTTCCTCCCTGCTCCCTCTTCTCACCTGAACCTCAGCGCTGAAAGCCCGGAATCTTAGCTCCGTCTCCTGCAGGGCAGGCAGGGAGTCCCCAGGCACAGCAAAGCTCACCAGCTGCTCCTCTCCGGGGCCCGAGAGCCACTGCAGTGCCTTGGGGCAGCCAGGGTGGGAGAGCAGGGCCATGAGGGAGAATGGCAGGGCGAAGGAAAGCTGAGGTCCAGCTCTGACCTCACCGCCCTAACTTGTAGAAGTTGGGGAAGCCACATCATCTCAGCTGTCAAGTGCAAATAACAGCGAGTGGTGATAATTTCCACAAGGGTCAAGCGAGAAAGTGAGTACGAGATCCTTGTAAAACACAAGTTGAAGGGGAGGTTGGGCTGTTAGGAAGCATGAGAGACCTGTGCTAGGGTTCCAGGGCTATGCCTGGAGGTGAAATAGATAAAACTAGTGTGAACTGGAGGCATGAGGGCCAGAAGAAATTTCACATTTACAGAGCCTCGTGACGGGGGGCAGTAGTTCCAAGAACCGGGCCTGGAAAGACAACTCAGGCTTGTGTGTGTGTATGTGTGTGTAGCTCTGGTTGCCTATTATGGGGCTCTAGGAACTCTCATGTTGGTTCTGGGATGTTTGACCAAAAAGGGATGGTAATTCCTTCCTCTGAAGAAAGGCTGGAAGCTGGGGCAAGACAGCCTGAGGACAAGAAGTCTGAGAATGTTCCCAATAACCTGTGCCAACAATAAACACTTCTGCAGCCCTCTGCTGAAATTATTTGTTCATCCTAATGCCTTCGTGAGGTAGGCCTTACTGTCACCCCCATTCTGCAGACGAGGACGTGGAATTCAAAGATGTTTCAAGGCTTGTCCAGCATCTCAGTCTTAGCCGAGTACAACTCAAACTGAGCACCTTAGACTTCAAATCCTGTGTGCTAACAGTTTTTAAACAGGAGGAAAACAGCTAATAAGCAAGCAAGCAAACAGTAGGAGAAGTAGGGGGTTAGGTTTTATGTGAAGCAGAGTGCCTGGAAGAGGACTCCACCAGATACCCTGGTGGCTCAGTCGGTAAAGCATCTGCTCGCAATGCGGGAGACCTGGGTTCAATCCCTGGGTCGGGAAGATCCCCTGGAGAAGGAAATGGCAACCCACTCCAGTACTCTTGCCTGGAAAATTCCATGGATGGGGAAGCCTGGTAGGTTACAGTCCATGGGATCCCAAAGAGTTGGACACAACTGAGCAACTTCACTGGTTCACAGACCTGGATGCTGGAGTGTGTGTGTGTGTATGTGTGTGTGCTTAGTTGCTCAAGGATACTGGAGTGGGTTGCCATGCCCTTCTCCAGGAGATCTTTCCAACCCAGGGATCGAACCCAGGTCTCGAATTTAAGTCTCCTGCATTGCAGGCAGATTCTTCACTGTCTGAGCCACGGGGAAACACAGATGCTGCAATGGAGGAAGCTAAATATGCAGAAATCTCAGAAAAAGACAGCCCTGCCCCTATCCTCCTTTGACCCTGAGATGACCCTTCCCCTGAAGCCACATGCAGTCCATTGGGTGATCACTCAGCACGCTTAGGAGTTATGGAGGTGCAATCAGATTTCAAAGCGCCTTTTACCCTACAAGGTGGGGTGGAGAGCAAATCTCTGTGGAGCTCTTAACCTCAGGAGAAAAGAATTAAGGTTCAAAAAAGCAAGGCTTATCCCTGAATATTTCTCATAAAGAGACTTTAGTTTCCAAGGCATTTAGCAGCTTCCATCATCCTCTCCTTCTAAGGTGGAGGGAGGAGGGACCTTTCCGGCCTTAGGTTTGGGGATGATATTGCCTAAGGGGTGGACAGAGCTGGTGTCAATGGACATTTGTTATTTCTGAGCTAAGGAGGTAGGCACTCAGAATCAATTGACTCTTCCTTCAGTCCCCGAGGGTACCTGAGCATCTCAAAATTTCCAAGGATCCTTGATCAAATATCAACAGTGGGAAGGGGAGATCTGGCTTCTGTTCCTTGGTGGTGCTGAAATGCCATCTCCCTCTTGCTGAATCTCAAACTGACCACGATCAACTTCCAAGGAGATGAGGAGGGAGGGAGGGTTGTTCAAGCCAGGTTAGCAGAACACCATCAACCGTAAGTATCAGTCGGAAAAGCGGAAAAGCGTTGCTGGAGGCCAGGCCCTCAGGTGGAGTAAGAGGCGTGGGGGGGGTGGTGCTGGCTCACCTGCTGCAGCCGGTGCCAGCGTTGCCGCTGCTCCTGCTGCTGCACGTGCAGATTGGAGAGGCGCACGAGCTGGTGAATGGCTTCATCTACCTCTTGATACAGTGCAGCTGGACCTGGGCCTTCCAGCCTGGGGAGGAAGAGGGGCAGAATTAACCACTGCCCTTGTCAAGCTCCCCTCCAACCCCATCGCATCCTTTCATTCCAACGTGAGGGGTGACATAGCATCCTGGGTCAGCAGATGGGCCTGTATCTGAATCCTGACTCTTCCATTTACTGACTGACTTTGGCCAAGACATTAAACATTTCTGATCCTCCAAATCTCCATTTATAATCATGACTAGCACCTGGGGATGTTATGAGGGTTGTCAATGGAGAAGCATGATATGCTAAGGTGAATTGGCAGTTCTCTGCTGTGTTTCCATCATGCATGTCCATCTGCCCCAGTGCGCCCACCCCTCTTACTTGCTGCTGTGGGTGGAGCGCAGCTTCATCAGGATGGCTCCTCCGTCCCTCTGCAGCTCCGTCAGCCGGGGATCTGCCAGTACCTTCTGCAGGGGCTCAGGCATTCCTACCACCTCCTGCTGGGCAGGGAGAAATAGACAGTTAGGGTTCCACCAGAAGGTCCTCAGCTCAGCTCAGCCCCATCCCACCTCCATCTCATGCCCTTTTGTCCCATCTCATTTCATACCTCTCCCTCTGGCTCTGCTGCTCTCTCTAGTTCCTCAATGGCTTGCCGTATAGAGCCCAGCACACCTTGGCACAGGCGGCACAGCCTTGCCACTTGCTGAAACAAACACACGGGGATGGAGTCCATGGACAGAGTCTAGGGTAAGGGGCCTGAGCCTGAGGGTGGAGGTGGGACAACCCTAGAGACTTATGAGGCAATGCTGGATTCAGTTAGTAAGTAGGTTGTTGCTTACTAACTATATGACTTTAGGCAGGTCCAGAAAATTCCCTGAACCTCAGTGTTCTCAACTATATAAAGATGTACCAGATTTAAAGGTTTAAAGAGATGACCCTACATAAACAGTTAGCATAGGGCTGACACATTTTACAGCTTAGTAAACATGAATCTCCTTTCCCTCATCTGCATTGCCTCTTCACACTATAAAACCCATCTCTCTGCCTATTCAGATACACTTCCCCTTTGATCCACAGCTTAGAGACCATGTTACAGACCCCCTTTAATACTCAGCTCAGATCATGTTCAGACCTCTTTTCTTGAAGACAGCATTCAGATTCATAAAATCAGAGATGTTCCAATTGGTGTACTTTGTGGGCAAGAATCTTGGGGCTGGAATGCTGGTGCAGGGAGCAGGTACAGGAAGGCACCGTCTCCAGAGGTAACTGGTTACAGGTCACATGGAACCAGAATCCGCCCCTCTGAGTCAGCTCTTTCTAGAACCCCAGTACATTCTGCATGCTTCTCCTGTTGTTTCTAATTTGTCTTCCACCAAAAATGATATATTATTTAATGTCATGTTAAGAATCACAAAAAGAGACAACTACAGGTCAATATCACTAATGAACATAGGCGCAAAAACACTCAACACACATTAGTAAACCAAATCCAACAATACATTAAAAGGACCGTGCATCATGATTAAGTGAGATTTATTCCAGATATGCGAGGATGGTTCAACGTCTGCAAATTAATCAACATGAAACACCACATTAACAAAATGAAGGCTAAATATCACATGATCATCTTGATAGATGTGGAAAAACCTTTTCACAAAATTCAACATCCACTTATGATTAAAGAAAAAACTCTCAATAAAATCGGTAAAGTGGGAAACACTTCAACATCATAAAGGCCACTTATGACAAACCCACAACTAACATCATACTCAATGATGAAATCTGAAAGCATTTCTTCTAAGATGAGGAACAAGATAAGGACATCCATTCACACCAAGTTTTATTCAACATAGGTTTGGAAATCCTAGCCACAGCAAACAGAGAAGAAAAAGAAATAAAAGGTATCCAAACTAAAAAGGAAGAAGTAAAATGGTCACTGTTTGCAGATGATATGATACTATACATAGAAAATTCTAGAGAAGCCACCAAAAAACTAATTTAATTCACCAATGAATTCAATAAAGTTGCTGGATACTGAATTAATATATAGAACTTGGTTGCATTTTTATACACTAACAATGAACTATCAGAAAGAGAAATGAAGAAAACAATCCCATTTATAATAATATCAAAACAAAACCTAACTAAGGAGGTAAAAGATTTTTATTTGGTATAACACGCTGATGAAAGAAATTGAAGATGACACAAACAGACTGAAAGATATACCATTCTCATGGACTGGTGGAATTAATGTTGTTAAAATGTCCATACTTCCCAAGACAATCTACAGATTCAAGGCAATCCCTATCAGAATATCAATGGCATTTTTCACAGACCCAGAATAAATAATTCTAAAATTTATATGAAAATACAAAGACTCTGAATAGCCAAAACAATCTTGAGAAAGAAGAACAAAGTTGGAGGTATCATGCTCCCTGATTTCAAACTGTAACTACAAAGTTACAGTAATCAAAACAGTATGATACTGGCACAGAAACAGACACACAGATCAATGGAACAGAATAGAGAACCCAGAAATGAATCTACACACATATGGCCAATTAATCTATGACAAAGGAGGAAAGAATACACAATGGAAAAAGACCATCTCTGCAATAAATGGTGTTGGGAGTACTGGACAGCTATCTGCAAAAGCATCAAACTGGACTACTCTTTCACACCATGCACAAAGATAAATTCTAAATCGATTAAACACTTGAATGTAAATCCTGAAATAACAAAACTTCTAGAAGAAAATATAAGCAATATGCTTCTTGACATCTTAGTATTATTTCTTGGATACATCTCTTTAGGCAAGGGAAACAAAAGCAAAAATAAACAAATGGGATTACACTAAACTACATCACTTTTACGCAGTGAAGGAAGCCATCAACAAAATGAAAAATCTCCCTAATGAATGGGAGAAGATATTTGCAAACAATATATATGTAGGGGTTAATATTCAAAATATATGAAGAAATCATACAACTCAATATCAAAAAAGCAAGCAACATAATTAAAAAATGGGGAGAGGATCAAAGAAGACATACATTGTTTCATGGCCAACAGGCACAATGGCCAATAGGTGAGGATGTGCAGAAAAGGGAATCCTCATCACTATTGGTGGGAATGCAAACTGGTGTAGGCACTATGGACAAAAGTATTGATATTCCTCAAAATATTAAAAATAGAACTACCATACAGTCCACCAATTCCACTCCTGAGTATTTAATCCAAAGAAAGTGAAAACAGTAATTAGAAAATATATATGCACCTCTATGTTAATTGTGGCATTATTACAATAGCCAAGATATGGAACCAATTTAAGTTCCCATCAGTAGATGAATGGCTAAAGAAGATGTGGTACACACACACACACAGGAATATTACTCAGCCATAAATAGGATGAAATCTTGCCATTTGTAACAATATGGATGGACCCAGAGAGTATTATGCTAAGTGAAATGAGTCAGACAGAAAATGACAAGTACTGAACGATTTCACTTATATGTGGAATCTAAAAAACAAAACAAATGAACAAACAGAACAAAACAGAAGCAAAGTTATAGATACAGAGAACAAACAGGTGGTTGCCAAAGGGGAAGGGGTGAGGAGAGGAGAGAAATAGGTGGGAGTGATTAAGAGGTACAAACTTTGGGTTGCAAAGTAAATCAGTCACAGGTATAAAATGTACAGTGTGGGGAATATAGTCAATAATTATGTAATATCTTTGTATGGTGACAGATGTTAATTAGACATCATGGTGATCATTTTGAAATGTATGGAAATGAGTCTACTCTTGTATACAAGGAACTAAAATAGTGTTGTTGGTCAATTATACTTCAAAAACAAATAAACAAAACAAACTCATAGAAAAAGAGATCATATTTTTGTTTTTTAAAGGGTGTACATGAGGGAGAGGGGGAATTGGACAAAGACGACCAGGGTTTCCCTGGTAATTCAGCTAGTAAAGAATCTGCCTGCAATGCAAGGGACCCTGGTTCAATTCCTGGGTCGGGAAGTTCCCCTGGAGAAGGGATAGGCTACCCACTTCCGTATTCTTGGGCTTCCCTGGTGGCTCAGCTGGTAAAGGTCTCCTGCAATGTGGGAGACCTGGGTTCTATCCCTGGGTTGGGAAGATCCCCTGGAGAAGGGACAGGCTACCTACTTCAGTATTCTGGCCTGGAGAACTCCATGGATTGTATAGTCCATGGGGTTGCAAAGAGTTGGACAACTGAGTGATTTTCACTCACTCAATCAAAAGGTACAAACTTCCAGTTACAAGATGTGATGTGTACTAGGGAAGTGATGTACAAAACAATAAATATAATTAACACTGCTGTATGTTAAATATGGAAGTTGTTAAGATTAAATCCTAAGAGCTCTCATCCCAAGGAAAAAACTTTTCCTATTTCTTTAATTTTGTATCGTATGAGATAATGAATATTCACTAGTGTGGTAACCACTTCATGATTGTATGTAAATCACTAGGTTGTACACCTCAAACTTGTTCAGTGCTGTATGTCAACTACAGCTCAAAACTAGAAAGAAAAAAAGAATTTACTTAACATATTCCTCCCCTCTTCCTAGTAGCCGAGGGTACATGCACAATCTTTTGCTCATAAGTACTTACTGAATTTGCTAATAAACATGGGTTGAATTGTGAACCATAACTACTTATTGAACTAAATGGAAGGGAAACCACTCTTCCCCAGCTCCTTGGCCAAGTCTCAGAGTTGCCATTTTTTCCTAGAAATGTCCTCTGCTGGGTCACTCCTGGCTCCCCGTGTCCTGGGTGGGGAGAGGAAGCTTACCTGGTGTGTCTCTACCCAGTGACTGGGAGAGGGCTCCCTGTGACCTCCCAAGTCCCACTGCAGCTCCTCTGGCTTGGCCACTCTTCTCAGATCACCCTCTGACAGCAACTCAGCACCCTGCAGACACACGAAGACAGGGGGTTTGGGGCCTGGGCACCTAGGGATTCAGGGATTGACCAGGGGCTCCAACTAGCCTCTTCTCTCTCCATCATTGATGGGAACTAGGTGGGAATGAGGAGCTCAAACCTGAAGTCCATGGAGTTCACTTGGAGGCTCATCAAGAGTGAGAAGCAAGAGCCGCTGAATGAGGGGAGGGTCTCCCAAGTCCTGAAGGCAGAGAAGAATAACCCTAAACTACAGGCAACTAAGTGGCCTGGAATGACCACTAGAGAAGAGTTAGGGTCCAGAAGAAGTAATCATCTCAAGGGATTGGTTACCTGAAGTTGACTCAGGACAGGAATGAGAGCTGGAGGCAGTGGGGGTGCCTTACGAAGATCCAGCAGGACAGACAGCCCCAATATCTGTAGATCAGGTCTGTGGGGGCAGAAGAGCCAAGGGGGGAGAGAGAGAGAGAGAGAGAGAGAGTGTGTGTGTGTGTGAGTGTCACTCATTCTTAGGAGAAGTCAGATCCTAGCAATGGGCAAAGGATCACACAAAGCCTGGGATGTGTGTCCAAGAGATAGTGACGACTAGCAATTAGGAATCTATATTCATACAACTACTGGGTCATGGGATCAGAGTTTAAAAAGTTAGGAATTCTGTGCTCCAGAAGGATATGAATTCAATGCCAGCACCTAGTCTACTGCCTAATAGGTTCTGGGGCTCAAGAAATAGTTGTTGGATGAGTGAATCAACATTTTTATAATCTAGGTAGCATCTTTGGAGGCTGAAAGTCAGCAGAGTTGATTCTGAGGATTGATGAAGACATTCTGCAAGTCAGAGGTCAGGAAGCTCAGATGTCAATGACTTGAACAATCTGAGGATTGTAGAAGTAGGTGTCCTAGAGGTCAGTGTCCCGTGGAGAGAAGAGGGCAGGGTCCTTATGCCCCAGAAGATTGCTGTGCAGGGTGTCAGCCTGGGCCTCAGTTACCTGAGCAGTGAGTGAAGGTAATGAAGAGCAGCGCTCAGCACGTCTTGGGAGGGTGGGGGCTCCTCGGGAGGGCACGGTGGGGTAATGGTCAGCAGAGCTCGCCCACTCTGGTCCACCCCTCCTGAGGACACAAAATGGCCAGGCTGTCCTGGCTGGGGGCAGGCCTTGGCTACCTCCCGTCTACCCCGCCTCCCTCTGCAGCCCACCCTGGAGGCTTTTCCTGCCTCAACCCCTTCCCTTCAGCCACTGCTGCCCACTGACCAGTCAGGACCAGGAATCCAGACGCCAATAAGTCCCAAGCTACACCAGGGTCATCAGAGATGGTGACTGGGGTGCCTTCTTCCGGAATGCTCTCCCTTTTCACTTCTTGCAAAGTCTCTGGGGGTGGTTTTAGGGGGTCGGAGAGGAGCTCTTCTGGATCATCAGGCCCTGCAGACACAGGGCAGAGCTCTGGGCCTGAAGTGAGGACAGGTCTGGCTTTCCGCTCCCAGCCTCACCTCTGCTTTTCCTCCAGCTCCCTTCCCTAGGCCCCACCTAGCCCAGCCCTTGCCCTACAGCCTCAGTGTTGTCTCACCTGCCATGCACACCAGGCTTAGCCCCTCCTGTCCTCTTTCTCTGGCTTTCTCTTCTACAGGCCGGCAGACTTCTTGGGACTGAGGCTCTTTTTCATCTGCTGGTTTGAGCTCCTCTCTTGGTTCATGTTCTGGCTTCCCGGAGCCTTCATGTTCCTCCTTAACTAGGCTGCATCCTGGAAGCTCGTGTTCATTCTGTGGCGGCAGGCTGGCAAGGGCTTCCTGGTGGCTGGTCTCTTCCTTGTCCCCAGGGCTCAGTGGGGCACTATCCCCTCCTCGGTTCAGAGCCCCTCTGCCTGCAGCTCGCTTCTTTCTCCTGTTTCCTTTGCCTGTTCTCCGAGGGGTACCAGGCAGCCCTTCAGCCCCCTGGCCTGGTCCTGCTCCAATCTCCCCTGGCCTCAGAGGGCAAGACTCAGAGGTTTCTCCCAGGGCCTCGGCCAGGGGCTCAGATACCTCCAGGGCTGCTGCCTCTGGGAGAGCCTCAACCTCAGCTCCCGGGGGAGACCCAGGGGAGGCTCCAGTGCTGCTCCCCTCACCAGGTGGCCGGGCTCCATCCTGGTCCCGAGGCCCCAGACCCTTCTGGTGCATCCACGCCCGGTGTCTCCGATGTCGGCCCTTCCCTCCAGCACCCTTGCGTGTGGGTACTGTCCGGGTCCGGGAGAGGCCAGAGGAGCCTTCAGCATCCATGGGGCTCCCCCTCACAGGCAGTGTCACCTCCAGCAGCTCCACATACTCGCCCTCAGGTCCTTCAGCCGGGGCATTGTGCCCATCCCCGGGACTCCGGGTGCCCAAGGCTTCCTCGGGGAGTGGAGGGCTGGGGAGCCCCGGGGGCCCAGAAGGCAGTTCTGGGGGTAGTGTGCTGGGCCGATGTCCAACCATGAGGCCTCCTTTGTGCACAAATCGAGGGCAGATGAGCTCGGCCCAGGGCAGTCGCTGGATCCCAGAGGGTGCAGACAGAAGGCAGGTGCTGAGGCGACCTGTCGGCCTGTCCTTATTGATGCCTTGTAGCCACTCAGGTGTGAACAGGTAGGCACAAGCCTCATGAGGCACAGGCAGCTCCTGCACTCGCCCACCCCCTGGGGCCAAGCACTTGAGTGCCAGGCGGGGTGCTTGGGCTGCTGAGGGTACCACTTGGAGGTAGAAGTCTCCCGGGCGCAGCAGCTGCCAGGGGAGGGCGGCCAGCTGCACCACCACCTGCTCGTGCAGGCAGAGGGGCCAGCCTTCATGGAAGAAGAGGAAACCGCTGTACTGGGCCTGGGGAGATAGGGGGCAGGCTGTGCTCAGGCCTCTGCTGATGAAGCCAGCAGGAGGGGCTAGTTAGAATGGGACTAGCCTAGGCAGGAGTGGCCTTATGCCTGATGACTCCAGGGGAGCAGGAAGAGATATCTTGCTGTATACATGTGACAGAGGAAAGGATCGGGACTGATCGGTTTTCTGGTGGTAGGAAGCTTCTCTAGGAAGCTGGTTCCACGAGTAGGAGGGAAAGAACTGAGTCATTATAAAGATGTGGTCAGCAGATGCCATTGTTTTGGAGGAGTTGGAGACTCTTAGGAGGTCTTTAGAGCTGTAGAAGCAACTTTGTTGAGTCATTCTTGGGGGAGTCAGTATCTTGAAAAAATTGATATGAGGAGGGAAATGTCTGGAATTTGGTCTGGGAGGTCAGCGTCTTTGGGAGTTGATGTTTCTCAGGGGTCAATATTTGGGAAGATGAGTGTCTGTGTGTTAGTATCTGAGTGGTAAGTGTCTCTGGGGGCATCAGTATTGGGGAGGCAGTGTCTCCGGGTGGGGGGAAATTAGTCTGACTGGTCTCTGGGCTGAGGCAGTGGATCTTAGGGGAGATAGAACAGGAATGTATTCACTTACACAGGCTTCCTGCTGGATCTTGGCAAGCAGGTGCTTGGCAGGCACCAGGAAGTCCAGTGTGTACCTCAGCGCATCCTCCCGATAAGTCCTCTCCACCACCTGGAACACTTGGCCCAACAGTGTGGGGGCTGTTGCCTCGAAAGGTGGGTACAGGGCTGCTAGAGTACTCTGCACACAGTCCTCTACTGGCTCAGGCTCCTGGGAGAGACAAGATCAGACAGTGGATCCCTGGAGATCACCCAAGCGTGGTTCCTTAAACGCTGGCGTTGTCCCTCAGGGGCCCCATCATGTACAAAGTGTGTGTAGAGAGATGGCATTCAGGAAATACTGGCTGAATGAGATGGGAGGGGGCTGGGCCAGTCAGAGTGCACTCTGAGACCTTGGTTTTGGAGATCTGGGGAGACTTTTCTGTGAATGTCTTTGATCAGGGCTGAACCTGGTTCTTGTACATTGGGATAATTGCATAGGCCCTCTTCCTCAAGCAGAGATGGGACCCTGGGCCATCAGGGAAGTCTCAGGTGGCTGAGAGTTCTGCAGGGTGGAGCCTTTTGACACAGCCATCCTACTGGTCCCTCCTCACAAGGCCTAACAACCAGAGACCCCCTTCTTAAGCAGAGGTGCCACCACCCATGAGCAATCATATGCTAATGGTCATTGGGCGGGAAGAAGAAGGACTGAAAGGCTGTCTGTCTTGAGTCTTTCTAGCTCCCCTCATCCTCTCCAGTGGCTCTCAAGGAATCACCTATTCCCGAGAGTATGCAGGATTAGGTTACAAAGACTTGGGTGGGGACAGCTGAAAGAGGGAAAAGTCACAAAAGGAATGTGTGGGGAAGGGAGCAGGAGGCCTTGCTGGTATGTACTGGAGCTGAAATATTTTCTGATTTCTGTAGGGCCTGTCTGACATCCTCCATCCTGGGCCACTATCTCAAAAGTTCTCAGCCCTGTTTCCTCTAGACTCACCTCCCTAAGTGAATCAGTGAGACATCTTTCTCCATCTCAGAACCTAAACAGCCATCCCTCAGGCTATTCCTTTACAAACTTACTTCTCTTTCAAAGTGGCTTTGAAATTCCTTTTATCAGATTTCTTTGCTGTAACTGGGCAAGGGTGATGCTCAAATTGAAGTGTTTACTTAGTTCTCTACTCCGCATTGCCCTCCCCCACCCCCTACTCCGCCGGCTCTGCCCTGAGGGTAAAACTGCATATTTTACTTTGAGCCCTTCCAGCCAGAGTGTTAGAAGCCTGTCCCGACAGTCGGAGAAGCCAGGCAGCCACTCCAGAGACCGACGGGCAGTGCGTCAGCACCGAGACCCGGCCCCAAGGTGTGTGGGCGAGCAGACAGACCCCACAGTGTTCCGGGGACCCGGCCAGCTCCGGGAGCGCGGGTGGGGGAGGGTGGGGGTGGGCGGGGTGAGGCACAATGCGCCGTCCCCTCGGAGGCCTGGAAGGGGGAGCTAGAGCTGGAGCAGCGAGGCAGCTGCAACCCATTAGGGGCGGTGAGCTCATGGCTGAGAGAGAGAGTCTCAGCCACAGGAAACGGCCGCGGCAGGAGGGGAGGAGGGGTCTGGGATGGGAAAGGGCGGACAGGCTCTCAGCGACCCGGCCTCCAGCCGGCCCAGACCAAAGAGGAGAGCAGAGCGACTGAGTCAGCTCTCCCTGGCCCAGTTCCTCTTTCTTCTTGTTCCAGTCTCCCTGCCAGGGGCTGCCCTTCCTTCTGTAGAGGAACAACCTCGGTGGTGCTCCTACCCCCTCCTCCACTCCCTGCTGTGAGCGCCCCCTGGCAGGGCCTCTCCCCCTCCTCCACTCCCTGCTGTGAGCGCCCCCTTGGCCGTGCCCCCACCATTCCTCCGCAGTGGGCGCTCTCCCTGGCAGTGCCCACACCTGCAATGACTATTTAGAGAGTACTTTTGGAATGAAAGTTCACAGGACCATGTCCACTCCTATAGGTACGGCCATCCCTTAGAAGTGCCCTCCTGCTTCCTGTGCCCTCGAGTTGCTGCTGCCAGGGTCCCCAACCCGCTGCAGCGGGAATGCTCCGAGACAGTGCTTCGCTTCCCTACAGCGTGAGCTCCGGGGCACTGCTCCCCCCATCGCATCTCGGGTCGGCTCTGGCATCGGTACGCCCCCTGGCACTGTGGGCCCCTTCCCCACTCTGTCCACTACTCTGAGGCAGCATCTCTTTCTCCGCGAGAATTTTCCTTTTTGGCTAGGTCCCTGGCCACAACCCAGCCGCAGCTGTGGCCGGTCCCCCAGGGCCGGATGGGTGGGCCCGGCTCACCGGGGTGGGGACCGGGATGGAAAATGGTGGTTCCAGGCAGGTCATTTCTCATGACCCGAGGCCAGGCCCCCCTCCAGGGCCACTGCAGCGCGAACCCGCAGGGGTCTCCCGCGGGTAAGGAGTTGGGACTGGGAGGAGGAGGGAAGATCCTGCAAAGGAAAGCACAAGTCAGGACAGAGGAGGGAGAGGGGAGGTATGTGCATTAGGGGGAGAGACCTAAGGGAGGTTGGGGGAGGGCGCGAAGAAGACGGGAAGAAAGGAGTGAGGGCAATACCCAGTGGGGTCAGAGTCAGTGGGGCAGACAGACAGATCAAAGAAAAGAAGAGGGGGATGGGAGGAAGGAGAGTCCCAGGAGCGCTCAAGAGTTGCAAGCTGGAGCAGGAGGCACACAGGGGGGCTGGCGATCCGCAGAGGATGGCGCGAAAGCGGAGGGGACACCGGGTGGCGACGCGGGACTCACCATGGCTCGGCTCGCGGCCGCGTCCGACGCTTGGGCCGGCGGGCGGGGCCGGGCGCGCCGCAGCCTCCCTCCCGCCGCTCGCGTCTCGCCGGGTCTGGCTAGGGGACAGCTCCGGCCGCGGTGGCGGCTCGGCCCGCTCGGGCTCCCAGGCCGCGGGGCCCCACCAGGGAGGGTCGGGACGGCCGCCCCTCCTCGCCCCGCCCTGCAGTGCCTGCCTCCGCCTCCGCGGCCGACCCCCTGTCCCGACGCCCTCTCCCGCACCGGGCCTCGGGCCGCTCCCCGCGACGCCCCCAGCTGATCCGCCCGGCTCTCCCGCAACCCTCTTCTTCCTCCGCCCCGCCCTCCAGCCCGTCGCCCCGACCCTGACCCTCGGAGGCCCGTCCCGCCGAAGATGCCCCTCTTTTCCCGCCTCCGCCTAGCTCCCTAGGCGATCAGTTTAGTCTCCGCAGGGGACAGCCCAGAGACTGAGGCGTGCGTGAATTCCCTGGGGTCCCCAGCCTAGGACTGGAGTCATCTGATGGCCGGAAGCCTCCTGAGTCTAACTCGCCGGGGAACCTCTTCTCCCCTCGGTTGCCAGACTTTGGCAGCACTGGCAGCACCTGGAGCTCAGAAGAGAACTCCCCCTGCCCCCCC
>ML661889.1:7521893-7638083 GCA_007570785.1 Antilocapra americana | reverse complement strand
ACACACACACACACACACACACACACACACAGCCCCTGCTAGCTTCCCTCGGAGCTGGGGGCAGGAAAATCGGGGGATTCCTCCCACTCTCCAGGGGTTTGCCTGCCCTCCTCCTTCCCTCCCATCTCCTCCGGCCTCGAGCCTTCGGGCTCCGACAATGGGCTCCTCTGTGCGGCCTGGGGAGGGCGGGGGCGTGGGGGAATTAGCGAGCGGAGAAGGCTTGGGGAGGGGGGTTGGACGTCGAGGCTGAATGCGCGCAGAGTCCCGGGATCAGGATCCTCCTGCCGAGGCGGACGTTTTCTGAGTTCTTTCCTCGCTGCCCCTTCCCCTCTGAATCCCTCATCCTCTCCCTTAGCTAGCGGAGTAAAGGCACCAGATCCTGTTCAGCAGCCCCACCTCTGAATACCAGACCCTTCCTTCTTTGGGGGTGGCTAAAGAGAGTCTCCTGGGGCCGCTAGAGCTCTTGGTGGCGGGGATGGCAATCTGACGCAGTAAACAAAGAGGGTAGCCTAGTTAAGAAAGTTCTAGTCTCACCCATCCTCCACCTCGTCTGGATGGCAAATGACGCCCTGGCGAGGGTCCCCCAGGAGGGCCAGAAGAGGCTTAGGCATAGCAGGGAGATGCCTTGTCTCTCCTCTGAGCAGGCACCTGGAAGCCGTGCAGGGGTGGGCAGGGGCACTTCTAAGGAGTGGGCATCTGAGAAGATAGGAGAACCAAACAGACCCTAGAGACGGACATGAATGCAGGTACCACTGCGACTGGGGACGGGGTGACGTTTGGAAAACGTCCTGCCTGGGATGCAGCTCCGATGAAGCCAGGGGGCTGGAGCTTGAGGGCAGTCTTTGGAACGGCGACAGGCAGAAGGGTGGAGATGGAGGGGGCGTCGCCTAGGTGATGGGCTCTTCTCTCACCTCCTCGGAACGCTAATCTCCCTTTTCTCTTCTCCGCCGGGTCTGGAAAAGAGGAGAGAGAAAATGTTCATTCTTTTGGAGGCAAGAAGATCCCTCTGCTCCATAGCGTCAAAAAAAAAAAAATCTAGGGCTGAAACCTCAGTGCCCATCTTTCCAGCACAGTCAGAGGCAGGGAGCTGGAGCTGTTGTCCATCAATGGGTTATGAGCTCTCTAGACATCCAGCCTCCTCGGGACTTTATAATTAGTGCTGAGAACTGGGAGAGTGAGATTTTGCTACCCCCTGGTGTCCACTCTGTAAATGCGACCCAGTGGCTGGTTACAGAGGCCAGAATTTAGAAGACTTTCTTAGGGGGTTTATTATGAACCTTATTCATTTGTTTTAAACCCAGCTCACCCATTC
Source organism: Antilocapra americana (assembly GCA_007570785.1). Classification (NCBI taxonomy): domain Eukaryota; kingdom Metazoa; phylum Chordata; class Mammalia; order Artiodactyla; family Antilocapridae; genus Antilocapra; species Antilocapra americana. The sequence goes on along the minus strand of ML661889.1, from coordinate 7,636,771 downwards.
CCAGTTTTGACAGAGTCTGAACTTTTCCTCATTAGATCTTAACATTCTTTATACTCAAGTTGTTTGGGGAACAATTGGTAGAATTCAAGGTTCCCATAAAGCTGGCTCTTGTAGTCTGTGAGCTCCTGGGGGAAAAAAAAGAGTGGATATTTTTTTGCCCCCATGTTAAAAAGGGAGTTATTGAAAGTTTTTGAGCCTACGAGTGAGGGCTTTTGGGTGCAGGCTCTGAAATCAAGTTATTCCTTTCCAGGAGTTTTAATCTGTACTAAATTAGAAAGGTTTATTTAAGTAAATAAGGAGACAGATATGCATATAGTGGTTAAATGCCACTTTCTCCAAGGATGTAGGCTCTTACCTAATATCTGTGCATCTGTGCGATAGTGTGTGTGTTGATCTGAACGTTTTGGGGAGATAGTGAAGTAGAAAGATTAAAATGGAGGAAACAGAGACTGGCAATAGACCAGATTAGAAACTCTCTCCAACATTCACTAAAAGTTCTCACTATATTTCACCAATTTCAGATTCTTTGGAGTGTAGCAAACTCGCATTTTACAGATGAAATTCTGGCTTATTTGAAATTAAAAAACAAGCTATAAGCTATACAGTAAGTGGAGAAGCCAGAATTTGAACCCCAGCAGCCTTCATTCTCAACCACTGTCATAGGGTTTCATACAAGCTGTCAAGCAAGAGTCCATATAGGAAGTGCTTTGAACACTACACCTTTTCCACCACCTAACCATCATGTTAGGTTAACATGTTAGGTTAGGACAGGGAAGCGTGGTGTGCTGCAGTCCATGGGGTTGCAGAGTCAGACACGACTGAGCAACTGAACTGAGCTGAACCATCATGTTAAAAAGGGTTAACTTTGGGACTTCCCTTGTGGTCCAGTGGTTAAGACTCCACACTTCCAATGAAGAGAGCCTAGGTTTGATCCCTGATCCCATGTGCTCCAACTAAGACCTGGTACAGACAGATACATTTTTATAAAAAGGATATTAAAAAGTGTTAACTTTATTTTTGTAGTAACCAGTGCTGGAAAGACTTTCTAAAAGTGATAAATATATCACTGTAGTCAGGCACTGAAACCATTTCCCCCACTAGTCTTGTTCTAGAATAAATAATAGTGAAAATAATTGCCAGGAAATTTCCAGTATGGTTCTTTTGGGAAGTACTATTATGCAAACATGAGAGATGGTGAAAGAAACATTTGTGTCTGTAATGTTTATTACCTGGCTTGTGTGCACCAAGAGATGTAATGGCCTTTCTACATAGGGTTGGGACTTCAGGCTGCTCAGTATTTGTCCACTTGGAGACTAGAAGGGACTAGGGCTCTGCTTGAGCTGCATGCCTCAAGGTAAGGGGGAATTAGTGAAGGACCACAAAGGGGGATTAGGGGGACAGGAAGGGACAGACTTGAGAGAACATATTCTTGTTACTTGTGCTTTCCAAGGAAACTGGGGGCCAAACCTTAGGTATTTCAGGATAAAAAATCTGTGTAGTATATATGTGCTATTCTATATTTGGTTTAATTTCCCCTTAGGTTTGGTTTTATTTTATTGGTAATATTCCTTTAAACATTTATAGCTTGTCTGCTTTGAACTAGGTGCCACCAGAGCCCATGCCACCACCATCTTGCCTGTTCTAATGCATTTATTTCCATACTGGTCTACCTGCTCCACTCTCGCTGCCTAAGAAGCTATTCTCTGCACCCTCATCAGAGTGATCTTCTAAAAACCCTAATTATTATCCATTCATCTGTCATTGGACATCTAGGTTGCTTCCATGTCCTGGCTATGGTAAATAATGCTGTAATGAACATTGGGGCACATGTGTCTTTTTAAATTGTGGTTTTCTCAGGGTATATGGATAAAGAAGTTTCCCTGGTAGCTCAGTTGGTAAAGAATCCACTTGCAATGCAGGAGACTGCCTGCAACGCAGGAGACCTCGGTTTGATCCCTGGGTCAGGAAGATCCCCCGGAGAAGGAAATGACAACCCACTCCAGTATTCTTGCCTGGGAAATCCTATAGACAGAGGAGATTAGAAGGTTACAGTCCGTAGGGTTACGAGAATTGGACATGTCTTAGAGACTAAACTATCACCACCATGGATTAAAGAAGTTGTGGTACACATATATAATGGAATATTACTAAGTCATAAAAGAACAAATTTGAGTCAGTTGTAGTGAGGTGGATGAACCTAGAACCTGTTATACAGAGTGAAGTAAGTCAGAAAGAGAAAAACAGATATTGTATATTAATGCATATGTATGGAATCTAGAAAAATAATACTGATGAACCTATTTGTGTGGATGGAATGGGGATGCACATGTGGAGAATGGACTTGTGGACACAGCTGAGGAAGGATGAATTGAGAAAGTAGCCCTGACGTATATACACAATTATGTGTAAAATAGATCGTGAGTGGGAAGCTGATGTATAACACAAGTAGCGCAGCCTGGTGCTCTGTAGTGACCTAGAGAGGTGGGATGGGGGGATGGAGGGAGAGAGGCTCAAGAAGGAGGGGATACAATTATATAATTATGGCTGATCCTCACTGATGTACAGCAGAAATCAACACGACATTGTAAAGCAGGTATCTTTCAGTTAAAAAAAAACAAACAAACTCCAATCAGATCCCATCAGCCTCTTCTAATGGCCTCCCCTTTGTATCATGACTCCTTTTCCCCTGTCTCTCCAGCCTCATCTCTTACCACTCCACTGATGTGGGAAGCCACTAGTGAGCCTCCAGTCGTGGCGGCTTTTCAGTTCTTCACACAGGCCTTGCTTATTCCTAATTTGGGGCCCTTTTACTCTTTTCCTTCTGCCTGGAGGCTTCTTTCCACAGTTCTAGGGTCTGGCTCTCATCCTTCGATCCTAACTAAAATGTTTCATTCTCAAATGTCAGCCCTAAACTAAAGTGGGCTAAACTGGTCTCTCATCTGTTGTCCCTCCAAATAATGCATGTTTTCTGTTTTGTTTTCCTCCCAGCATTTGTCTCTATCTGATTATGTATTAATTTCTTTGATTATTTCCTGTTTATCATGATAGACCCACCTCTACCACCACATTATCATGTGAAATTAAGCTTCATGGAAAGTCAAGGATCTTGTCTCTTTTGTCACTGCTGTAACCTAGCTAGTGTCCAAAAGATGTCACCAAACCAGGTGAAGATTGTAAAGTGAGAGTCACTCAGTCGTGTCCGACTCTTTGCAACCCCACAGACTATATAGTCTATGGAATTCTCCAGGCCAGAATACTGGAGTGGGTAGCTGTTCCATTCTCCAGGGGATCTTCCCATCCCAGGGATTGAACCCAGGTCTCCTGTATTGCAGGCAGATTCTTTACCAGCTGAGCCACCAGGGAAATCCAAGAATACTGGAGTGGGTAGCCTATCCCTTCTCCAACAGATCTTCCCAACTCAGGAATCAAACCAGGGTCTCTTGAATTGCAGGCAGATTCTTTACCAGCTGAGCTACCAGGGAATCTCCGAAGACTAAAGAGAGCAGAAATCCCCACATAATAGGAATGACGGTGGGAACAGGTGAGAAATAGAAACCAGGAGCAAGTGAGTAGGTCGAGGCGTGAAGTCCACTGCTTAGCTTTCGTTTCTTCCTGAAGAAATGATATGTGAATCTCTATGTTCATTGCTGCGTTACTTACAATAGCCAAGACACAGAAACTGCCCAACTATCTGTTGATAGATGGACAAATGAAATATGGTATACGTGTGTGTGTGTGTGTACTTAGTTGCTCAGTTGTGTCCATTTCTTTGCAACCCCATGGACTGTAGTCTGCCAGGCTTCTTTGTCCATGGGGATTCTCCAGGCAAGAATACTGGAGTGGGTTGCCATGCCCTTCTCCAAGGGATCTTCCCAGCCCAGGGATCGAACCAGGTTTCCAACATTACCAGTGGATTCTTTACCATCTGAGCCACCAGGGAAGGGCATTATGCTAAGTAAAACAAGTAGGAGAAAGACGCCATGTGATCTCACTTTTAAAAAAATCTTATAGATACAGAGTACAGACTGCTGGTTGCCTTGCAAGAGGTGGGTTGGTAGGTAGGTGAAATGGATGAAGGGGATTGAAAGATACAAACTTAAAAAAATAAGTCATGAGAATGCAATGTACATTATTGGTGACATTATCTCACATGCTAGTAAAGTGATGCTCAAAATTCTCCAAGCCAGGCTTCAGCAATATGTGAACCCTGAAATTCCAGATGTTCAAGCTGGTTTTAGAAAAGGCAGAGGAACCAGAGATCAAATTGCCAACATCCGCTGGATCATTGAAAAAGCAAGAAGAGTTCCAGAAAAACATCTATTTCTGCTTTATTGACTATGCCAAAGCCTTTGACTGTGGCACAATAAACTGCGGAAAATTCTGAAAGAGATGGGAATACCAGACCATCTGACCTGCTTCTTGAGAAACCTGTATGCAGGTCAGGAAGCAACAGTTAGAACTGGACATGGAACAACAGACTGGTTCCAAATAGAAAAGGAGTACATCAAGGCTGTATATTGTCACCCTGCTTATTTAACTTGTATGCAGAGTACATCATGAGAAATGCTGGGCTGGAAGAAGCACAAGCTGGAATCAAGATTGCTGGAAGAAATATCAATAACCTCAGATATGCCAATGACACCACTCTTATGGCAGAAAGTGATGAGGAACTAAAGGGCCTCTTGCTGAAAGTGAAAGAGGAGAGTGAAAAAGTTGGCTTAAAGAGCAACATTCAGAAAACTAAGATCATAGCATTTGGTCCCATCACTTCATGGTAAATAGATGGGGAAACAGTGGAAACAATGAGAGACTTTATTTTTGGGGGCTCCAAAATCACTGCAGATGGTAATTGCAGCCATGAAATTAAAAGACACTTACTCCTTGGAAGGAAAGTTATGACCAACCTAGATAACATATTAAAAAGCAGAGACATTACTTTGTCAACAAAGGTCTGTTTAGTCAAGGCTATGGTTTTTCCAGTAGTCATGTATGGATGTGAGGGTTGGACTATAAAGAAAGCTGAGCACCAAAGAATTGATGCTTTTGAACTGTGGTGTTGGAGAAGACTCTTGAGAGTCCGTTGGACTGCAAGGAGATCCAACCAGTCCATCCTAAAGGAAATCAGTCCTGGATGTTCATTGGAAGGATTGATGTTGAAGCTGAAACTCCAATACTTTGGCTACCTGATTCAAAGAGCTGACTCATTTGAAAAGACCCTTATGCTGGGAAAGATTGAGGGCAGGAGGAGAAGGGGACAACAGAAGATGAGATGGTTGGATGGCATCACTGACTCAATGGACATGAGTTTGGGTGAACTCCAGGAGCTGGTAACGGACAGGGAGGCCTGGCGTGCTGTGGTTCATGGGGTCTCAAAGAGTCATACACGATGGAGTGACTGAACTGAAATGAAGTAATATTGTAATTACTCATGACAATAATTTATAACACTGTATTACATATTTGAAAGTTGCCTAGAGAGTAGTTCTTAAAAGTTCTCATCACAAGAAAAAAAAATTTTTTTAACTATGTATGGTGACAGATGTAGACTTATTCTGGTAATCATTTTGCAGCACATACAAATATTGAACTATTGTGTCCTACACCTGAAACTGGTATGATGTTATATTCAATTATACTTCAGTTAAAAAGAGAACAACACACATGGAATGTCTTTTGAGTCAGGCGTAGTTCACTGGGCTAGATGAACTTGAAGGAAGCACTGGTTTGGAGACAGAGTTCTGGAAAGGCTCCAAATTCACTTATGGACTTTATTGGTGTACAAAAACAGGTACTGTTTTACATAGTTGTAGTCCATTTGAAAATACAGTTTTTTATTTCTTTTGGTTGGGGGGTGGTACCTGGCAGGCAGGATCTTAGTTTCCTGACAAAGGATCAGACCCGTGCCCCCTGCACTGGAAGGCAGGATCTTAACCACTGGACCAGCAGGGAAGTCTCAATGTTCTCTTTTCTTCATTTATCATTCCCCACACAAATTTCTATGCATCAGTATAATTTTTGTATATTTGTCTTTAGCTAAAGTGATGACTTGGTGCTTCAATTAATGCATTATAAATAGCTGTCCCATCATTTGTTTAGTCATTCTCAATTTGGGGAAATTTGTATTCTTTCCTTCTTTTTTATTTTTATTTTTTGCCATACAAAGACAAAGATAAACAGGTTGCACAAATTTACTCTTTTTGACTTTGAGTGATTTCCGTTTAGCATATTTTACCAACTGAAAATTATTGGGTCAAGTTTTAGAAGCCATTTTATAGCTCGTGTTATCGTCTGTTGAGGCAATTTTGAAGGGCACGAAACACGGAAAATATTTACGAAGTTGGGTGTGATGAGGAATTAGATTTACTCTGAATGGCTCAAAGTGATAGGGCATCAGCAAGTTGCTGCAGTGACAGAAATATAAATTAGGTTCTCTATAAGAGAATTTTTAATATTTAGAGCTGCCAGAAAATGGCATAGGCTGTCTCCCTAGGTAGTAAATTGCCCCTCTCTGGAAATTTTGAAGCGTAATGAGAGAGTTTTAAAATAAATTGCTTTATAAGCTTTCCAGAGTTATGATTTGTATATTTCCCTAGTCCCATTCCTTTGCTCTGAAAACAAATTGTGTTCAATGAACATTTATTAAGACTTCAATGTACTAGGCATATCCAGTGGCAGCTGCAGCGCTCATCGGCAGACTCCCAGCTGAGCCTCCAGGGGCAGGCAACCTGGGAATTATAGCACCATGAAATCATATCTCCCAACCCTTCAGTCTTCAGAACTGCTAAGCTGGTGGGCACAAATTTGTCTCCAGTTCCTTGACATCTCGTTTTCTTTGATCATTTTCTCCTTCCATGTCTCTGCCTCTATTCCACCTATTCTTAAGATCTTTGTTACAAACCTTTCAATACACTATGCATCCAACAGCTCCCAAGCCATGGGACTAACACACACACGCTGATATACATACCAGTAAAATAAATAGCCAAAAGGACGTACTTAATAGCACAGGAAACTCTACTCAATACTTATGTGGGAAAAGAATCTGGAAAAGAATGAATATATGTATATGTAATACTGAATCACTCTGCTATACACCTGAAACTAACACAATGTTGTAAATCAACTATACTCCAATAAAATTAAAAAAAATAAATAACAAACAAAAGCCCAAGCAAAAGGCACCTGGTACCTAAGTGACTGATTCCAAGTAATTGTTACATTGTATTGTTGTTGCTTTTAGTTGATTAATTAATTTCTTTGCATCAGGTCTTAGTTGCAGTGCATGGCCTCTCCAGTCGTGGTGCTTGGGCTCAGGAGTTGCAGCTCGTAGCAGGCTTAGTTACTCCATGGTATGTGGGATCTTAGTTCCCAGACTAGGGATAGAACCTGTGTACCCTGTATTGCAAGGTGAATTCTTAACCACTGGACCACCAGGGAAGTCCCCACATTATCTTGTTTTTTATTTCTACTAAAAAATATTTGTACTTCACACAAGGCATTCTGGTCCCCAGAAAATCTGTAACTGGTGGAATACAGCACTCCTAATCCCACTAACATAACTTCTCCTCCTCACCATGAACACATGTGTTTACACACACACGCACACATTTCCAGGCAAGCAGCCTGATTTATTGAAGGAAACAGTTGCTTAACAATCTGTTGTTTTTAAAAGCCATCTTACTTGGAAATATGTAGTCTCAAAATTCAAATTTGGCCAGGGAGGAAAAGTCCCTATTGAGGATGGAGACTCAGCTATATAGTCTCTGAGTTTAACTTTTTCTTGGAGTGTATTTAGCTGAATTCGTCTGCCACCACCACAGTGGCCTCAGGGCAAGCCCTGCTCTCCTTTCTCAGTTCCTCCAGAATGCAGAATGACCCATCTGGAGGCAGCACAATGCAGAGAGAGGAGGGTGCTGAAGAGAGACAATTTCGGAGTCAGTCCCTGCCAGCTCTGGGCCTTGAGCCTGGCCTCTGCTATTCCATCAGCAGAGCCATTCTCCCTTCTAAAGGCTTAGTAAAACCAGCAAACATGGGAAGAGCAGGAAATAAAATCACTCAATCTGCGCTGTATTGTGCAGGTGAAAGCAGTCCAGAAAATGGACCAGTCTTGCAGTGTCAGTGTGATTTTTTTAAATGTCCTTTTTGTGCCAGAAAAGAACATGTAGCGGGCTACTCTGGTTTTTTGAAATTTGTGTTCCCTATGTTAAAGATGCAGATCAGAAGCTCAGTTCTTCCTTAAGTTTTTATGTTCAACTTGCAAGCAAGTATATTTTAATAATCCTGTTAAATGATTATACTTGATGAACTGTTTGGTACCATTTATAAATGTAGTTAATGACTCCTTTAAACACTTAAAAGTATACTTTATAAGTTTAACATATTCCATTTCCATACAAAGTAATTTGGTTACCTGAGCTAACCAACCACACATTCCTGAATACTTACAAAAAATTCTTAGAAATCTGACAATTTATGAATATAGTGATTAAATTCCTATGTTTTTTAAATGTCCCCAAACTAGTTTTAAAGGGAACTTCTATACATAAAAAGGAGTGTACATATATATATATATATATATATATAACTGAGTTACTTTGCTGTACAGAGGAGATCAGCATAACATTGTAAATCAATTATACTTCAGACCCAATGTAACCAAATAAATAAATAAATATAAAAATTGTTTTTATAACTTGAAGAAAAAAAGGAAAATTCTATTTCAAACCACACATCTAAACTAATTACACATTTAAAATAGCAAGACCAGTCTGTTACTGTAACAGGCCAGATTCTCGTAAACACTGTAAATACCTAAAATACAAAGTACACAGGAAGTCTTTACTACAAACACACTAATGCCATGTACTTGATTTGCATAAATATTTCTATTCTTACAATTTTCTGGATAGTAAAGCAAACTTACCCACAAGGAAATAATTATGTCATCCTAAATATCTGGGGAGTGCCTTTCCGAGTTGACTTTTTGGAAATCCATTCTCAGAGAGGATAACCAGCAGAGATTTGGTCCCAAGGCTTTTGAGTGGCTCTTCTCAGGCCCCCAACTGCCCTGGTGGGTCCTGTATTCTGTGTCATTAGTCTCTGAATGGGCCAGGTTCATGATCCACGGCCCCTGGATTCAAGTTACACTCCATCTAATTCTTCAACCTACACACGGAAGTCAGAAACTCCTACCCAGGCTGCTACACTACTTGTTTGGATATAATTAGTCTATTTAAGGATCCATTCTATTCTGAATTCATTCCACACTCTTGCCAGCTTCTGGAGCCACAACTCTTACATACATTCAGTGGTTTAATTTCTGATGTTGCCTGACTTTAATTACAGACCGAATGTTATGTCAGAGACATGTATCAGGAATATTAGCATTTATTTTTTTATTTTTGCAATATTATTTAATGTTTTTTTCTTTACATTATCGTGTTGGTTTTGCCATACATTGACATGAATCTGCCATGGGAATATTAGCATTTAACAGAGAACAGAGAACCTAACCTATAGGTTAGGATGAATGAAACCCTTGGGGATGTGGGAGAGAAATGTTACAGAATCCACTTGATTCATTATACTCTTCTATTGCTGGGTTTGTTTTTTTTTTAAACTTTTGGGCCCCATCCCTCAGCATGTAGGGTTCCACCACCAGGGACTGACCCTGACCTCCTGCATTGGGAGGTGAGTCTTAACCACTGGACCACCAGGGAAGTCCCTATTCTGTTGTTGTTCGATAGAGTTCTAAAGGTATTATTTTTTTCTTCCCTCTGTAGCTAGACAGTAAATCCTTGACTGCAACCACTTAGGTGTCTTTGCTTAGCTTCAAATCACAGCCGCCTCCAAAATCATGTCTGTTGGACCCATGTTAGGAACTTGGTGATATTTGGAAAAAAGAAAATCCAAGAACTTGTGCGCCCTCTTAAGGCAATACCTGGGATTACTTGGGTGGTCTCAGGTGGCGCTAGTGGTAAAGAACACAATTGCCAACGCAGGAGACGTAAGAGATGTGGGTTTGATCCCTAGGTGGGGAAGATATAATGGAGAAGGAAACGGCAACGCACTCCAGTATTTTTGCCTGGGAAATCCCATGGACAGAGGAACCTGGAGGGCTACAGTCCACTGGGGTCGCAAAGAGTCAGACACGACTGAAACAAGTTAGCAGGCAAGTATGGGATAGATGGGGAGTTACTGGCGTTGCAAGCAAATAGAAAAAGAATGCGTAGACACAGATGTCTCCCAGATTAAGATTTTCAATGACTGGCTCTGATGTTTCCCCTCACCGAGACGGAGAGATGGCAGGAGGAGGGGCAAATTTGGCAGCCAGGCAGATCTGAGCCCAGTTCTGAGTGTTTTTTTTTTTTTTTTTAATGATGTCTGCAGGATGCTGAGATGAGTACACGTGCCTGGAACTTGGGAGACAGAGCCGGAGAGATGCTTTTGGGAGCAGATAAGTGGCACTTGAAGCCATGAGACTCTATCAAGTCACTCAAGAGAGTTCAGTGTGAGAGGGAAAGAGAGCTAAGTATAGGAGCCTGAGAAACACCATCATTTAAGGTGCAGACAGAGGAAGCGGAGCCTGCCCACAACGCCCAGGCAAAGACAGAGGAGTAGAAGGACGTTGTTTTCCTCTCATTTCCAGTATATCTTCCTTGGTCAGAAGCACAGGGTGGGTACAATAGTGGTAGTGATGGGCAGAGTGTGATGTGGGAAGGCTGTCTGGGTGCTGTGGGGAAACCTGTATTTAGGTAGGATAGTGTGGGTGTGGTAGGAAGCAAGGAGCTCTGCTTTAGATCTCTTTCTAGAAAGCAGGGAAGGGGGCTGGGAGTCAGAATTTTTGGGTTTTCTGCTTTTCTTGCCACTCCATGTTTTGCCAATCATGCTTTCCTTATTATGAGCTCTAGTCGGTGTAGGAAAATCTCTTTCTAAATATGGAAAGGGAGGGATATGGGCGAGGCAGAATCAGAAAAGGGAAGGATGGTGTCGCCTTACTGTTGAGTATGTGTGTTCTGTACACACGTGCACATATCTGAGGATGTGCCCATGTATATGTAAATAGGTATGGGTGTGTATGTCTTATGATGATGTTTAATTTATATGTGTATATGTATATAGTATTTTCCTCTGTGTATCTATCGTAAGTATAGAAATTGAGAGGCAGCATTGAGAAACTTTTATCCCAATCTGATACACCACTTTCATGTCCGCTGAATTTGATTACAAAAAAAAAATTGACCTTGTGTTTCCTATATCTGTATATTCTATTTCATTTTTCCAGTAATTCATTTTATTGTATTTTATGAAAGTGATGATCTGTGGCAGATTTTGCATACAAAACTGATCTTTCACTGCAGTTAGTTGAAGAAGCACTAATTAGAACCAGATCAAGATTTTTAGAAGGTCCTGGTTCTGAAATTTCCAAGGAAGGGAAGTTCACTTTAAAACTCTGAGATTCCTGCTCTGGATCATAACAGTGAGGCATGAGGTCAGGTCATGAGCATAAACAAGGGGTCCCACCATGGGTCTGATTGCCGTCCTTGGGCTCAGCCTGCCCTTCCTTGCCTTCCTCCCCTTCATGTGATGTGGAACCACCAGGCAGTTTTTAAGGGGGCGAAAGGCAGAGCCCCCCAGACTGCTCCTTCCAGCCTGAGTCTTCTCAGGGTGCTGCCCTCTCTTCTGCTTGCAGGGTACATGATGCTGAAGCTTCACAGAGATAAAGAGGGGTTTCCAAGCCTCCATGCTTCCCCCGGACAGTAACACACACCCTCAATCAGGAAAAGAAGGGTTTTTCATTTTAGCAAGGTCAGACACATTCTTTTGCCCCGCACAGTGAACCTGGCACAGACTCTCCTGGCCTTCCTTCAATGATCTCCCCTGGGGTTCCCTCTGAATAGTCCAATCACAGCTCTACCAAGATCCTGACTTTACTTTGCATTTGTAATTTTGTGTTCATCTTCTTCTTTAAGATGGTCTCTAAAATCGCTTGTGCCATAAGCCCCACAAAACCTAGATCCACCCAAGCCAAGAGCCTTAGTGCCTGAAGGGCCACAGGGCATCCACATTCAGAAAACAATGTAAGCAGCAGTGAAGGGTTAAGGAGAATCACCTCTCTTCCCTCATCATTTGGAGCATCCACAAAACCCCATAAGGAATTAAGAGTATGTGAAGTTGGCTGTGTGGGAGAGAAGTGGTATTTGCAAAAAGGGTGAGGATTAGTGAAGAACTCAAGGGATAAAAGGCAGCCGCAGTGTCAGGAGTCTGCAGAGCTTGGGGTGAGGGGAACACTTGGCCTTAGACAACATTATCCAAAAGCATAGGACCAGCCTGTAGCTCAGGTCATCCTGTTGTGGAAGGTCACAGGCTATGATGAAGAATGCCTCCAGTTGCTTCTCCTTGTACCAGCAGTCTGGACACCTTCCTGAAATGAGCTCACACGTCATCAGGGATATAGGCTTTTGGCTCTGGTGGCAGTTTTTATGACCATTCTTGCAGGCTATGTTGGGGGTCTGACAAGTGGTGACCACGCAGTAGATGGACTCATGCAGGAAGGTGCTGAGGTCCTTGCAGTGTTTGGAGAACTTGTTGATTTTGTGTTTTGCAGTGTTGCATCCTTGAGGTCTGGGCTGCACATGCTGAGCTTCAAACCACTGAGCTGGGGTCATGTTCCTGGGCTTGGCGCTGACTGGTCCCTGGCCACCCACAGCCCAGTAGCAGGAGCAGCAGCAGAGGGCAGAATCCTGCTCTGGCTGGTGCCATTGCTCCCAGGGGGCACAGGGGGCACAGAAAAAATGGGAGGTGGGTGACTAGGTGACCATGGGGGTGCCCAGCTAGCCCTTCTAAAAATTTCATGCTGTAAATCAATTATTGCAGGGTTCCTACAGCCTCAGATATTTAAAAAGACTACTGGCATTTAATTGTTAAGTCCCAGCAGATACATTTTATTTTATTGATACATTTTATGCCTTCCAATAAACATGTATACAGTTTTTCCTTCGTAAGAGTTTTATGAGTTATGAGCTCTTTCTTTTTTTTAACAGGCAAGCAAACTGAGGCTCAAAAAAGTTAAGGAAATTGCCCATCATCACACAGCTAGGGAGTGTCACAGGATTTGAATCGATGCTTCTCAGCTTCCAAAGCCCTTATTATTTCTACATTCCCATGTTTCTTGTTTGAAACTCTAACAGATCAGACCACAAAAGGAAACCAGTCTTGGAAGAAAGTAGGCCAAGGGTCCATACTTTGCTCTTTCAGGCTAGCTCAGACATTCCTGAAAATCAATATTAAGGTTGTGGTGTCAGCCTAATTCCTCTCTGCTCTGTGGTCCAGTCTCTCAGTGAAGCTAGAAAAACAGTCACCCTCAGTGTTCCAGCCAGCCAAGCAGGATTCTGTGAATTGGGTTCTTTCTGGGACAGACATATCGCCCTAAGTGGAGAAAGTTTTGAAATGACAGAATCAGAGCAGAAGAGTTTCTTCAAGATCATCTCAATCAACTCTGCTTTACAGATGAAAGAGCTGGAGGGCCTAATAGAGCAAGTGCCCTTCCCAAGGCCACCAACTGAGTGTCAGAGCTGGGACTGGAGCTTCCTGACTTTCAACCCATCCCTTTGGTCTAGTGCCAGGCTGAAAGGGAAGGAGAACGTGTTTCCCATAGAGACGGGGCCTAGTGAGTGTGTCTGTTTGTGATTTAAGTGAAACATGAACATTGCCTTTGATAATTCTCTTCTAATCCTCCTGATGACATTTAGGAGAAAGTCTCCTATTAGGGCAAGAAGGTAAAGCCTTTGTTTCTATCCACTTTTCAGTACAGATAACAGATCTCAGGCTGAGCCTTCAGCTGAAAACAGTATCTGGATAAAACTTTAAAATCTTTTTTTTTTTTGGCTCCACTGGGTTTGTTGCAGCATATGCAGGATTCTTTTGTGGAGCAGTGAGCTTAATTGCCCCACGGCATGTGGGATCTTAGTTCCCTGACTAGGGATCGAACCCACATTCTCTGCATTGGAAGGCAGATTCTCAATCACTGGACCACCAGGGAAGATCAACAGAATTTTAAACAACTTGATGACATTCTTTATTTTTACTTCTATTTATCCAGTGACACTCTAGTATTCTTTGAAATATGATGTTACACAGTTTCATTTTCAAAGAACTCTTTGAACTAAATGCATATAAATATAAATTTAGTAAATGATAATACTGGCAGTATTACAACAGTTATCAAGGGAAGGAACAAATGACTGAAGTGGGGGATCTTGCTTTGGCTGTAGCCTCTCAGGCCTGTGCTGGCGTGTTGAGCCCTACCTTGACTTCTGTGTGACTTCTCTGCCTTTGAGATAAAATGCTCTGCAAAGTGGCGAAAAACACTTAGACTCCTACGATCTGTATTGCCAGATGGTAAACTTTGGAGATGTTTTCCTTTCTGTCTCCAAGGTGGAGCCTGGTTCATCAACCAAGCTCACCCTTTTCCTGCACTTCTCCCCACAAAGCTAACAAAACACTGCTTTTTGATCCCAGTAGAGCATTATCCAGCAAATAGTTGATTTGGGCTCCAGAGAGCAAATAAAAATTGAGTTATTAAAAAAGTTAATTTCGTTTGTTTTTTCCATAAGATGTTACAGAAAAATCTCGAACTAATTGTCCAACCCAATATATATATTTCCCTTTTGCAGGTGGTCAGCTGATCCTTTCCCATTGGGATGGTTGGATTGCCATGTGATTGTTCATTACCTGTTGCAGACCCAAGCCTCTGTGCTTTTTGTGTGAGAGGGTAGAGATGGCAGCAGGAGCCAAGGGTTGGCAGGAACATTTCATGCCAATCAAGTGACTGACCACGGACTTTGCAAGCTGTGAATCCAGTTAACTTACAAACATGCTTTCCTCAAGTAGGTATTGACGGTGCAACTGGCCAGTCCCACTGAGGGAGGTCTGAGGAAGGGGTTCCTTTAACTGTGTATTTGATCCTAGTTATTCATCACAAGTCTTCCCAGTGGTCACAGTCTCAGGGCTGTTTTATCCATTAAGCACTAAAGGCCCAGTGCCTAGGGTCTGGGAGGTTTTCAAGGGCCTACAATATTTTAGAATAGGAAAAGAATGTATTGGCTCCAATATAGGAAAAGTCAACTATAAAATCAAATTTAAAATATTTACTTACCTGCTGCCACAGTAACATAAAGTTGATTTCACTTATTTTGGAATTTGGCACCCATAAGAAGTCTATTACTTTGGAAAACCATCTTAGGTTAGATTTTTTTTTTCCCCATCCTTTTACTGAAATTCTCAATACCACAAATGGAAAAGAAGTGCCAATCCCAAATTACTTGGAGTCAAATAATTTCAGAAGTAAAACTTTTAAAATCATTTCAGATACATTTCTGCAAGAATGATATTGAATGAGAAACATACATTTTATATATTCAATGTGGCATGATGAAATGTTAAAATGCCTGGTGTGGTATGGGGGTATTAAACAGAGCCCTTGACTTTCTGGAGCTAGTTGCCTTCAGTGTATCGTTTACTGCCTTCCTAAAGGCAGCCTGGATGATACACACTACATTGCTTTAGAGTCAGATCAGCCCACAGCAGCAGGAGGAAAGTGTACGCCAACCACCGTTCAGTGGACATACAGCATGAGCTTGGCACGGTGCTGGGTATTCTGTTAAGGATTATAGCTATCATTTAAAAGTGCTTGGGGACTTCCCTCATGGTCCAGTGGTTAAGACGCTGCACCTCCACTGCAGGTGGTTTGATCCCTGGCTGGGGAACTAAGATTCTGCATGATGCAGTGTATGGCCAAATTTTTTTTTAAAAAGTGCTCACTGTGTGCTAAGGCCTCGTGCTTTATGTACAACATGCAAAACTGTATTATGTGTTCCATGTTATTTTTTCCATTTTATAGAAAAGGAAACTGAGGCTTGGAGAAGCTAAATTCACAGATGTAAGTGGCAAGCCCAGGGCAGAAAAGGAGGGAGGGCCGGCTCCAATGTTGTGTTGTTCCCGCCTCATCACACTGCTTTTTTAACTTTATAAATGTGCTTTTTGAATCTATTATTTCATTATTTTATTATTTCCTGCATTTCCTGGTGCCACTCATTTGGATGCTCAATCAGGTACTACCTTGTTCTATTATTTGACTCTTCCATGTGTATTCAGTCTTCCCAACTAGATGGTGAACTTGTGGGACAGAAGTCAGGTCCTTTCATGCTTCTCAGTCTCCATAGAGCTGGGCATGTGGCTAGCTCAGAGGGATACTTGTTTCCTCTTATTTCTTTATTTTGTTTTTTGTTGCATTGAGTCTTCATTGCTGCGCATGGGCTTCTCGTTGCAGTGGCTTCTTTTGTTGCAGAGCACAGGCTGTAGGCCCACGGGCTTCAGTAGTTGCAGCACTTGGGCACCTGGACTTGTGGCACAGTTTCTCTGGGGCATGTGGAATCTTCCTGGACCAGGTATGGAACCCTTGTCCCCTGCATTGGCAGGCAGATTCCTGTCCCAGTGTGGGAAGTCCCTATAACTGCTTTCTGATAGTTACCTTATCGGCTGACAGTTACCATGTGACTAATAGACTGGGCTTCTTTTCATCTCCTGGACATGTTTTGTTTTCTTCAACTTTATTTCTGCTTTTTTTTTTCTCTTCCCTAAAGGTTCTCCCTCAACTATTATCCATCCTTCAGAGCTCAGCTTGGTCCCCAAGCTTGTGCTTGAACCTTCCTGTACAGCTCTACCTGGGGTGACTCTTTGCTGAACATACCTCCTTCAGCATTAGCTCCTGGTACCACTCACTTGGATGCTCAATCAGGTGCTACCTTGTTCTATTATTTGACTCTGATGTGTGTATCCAGGCTTCCCAACTAGATGGTGAACTCATGGGCAGAAATCAGGTCCTTTCATGCTTCTCAATCTTCATAAAGCCGGGATAGCTCAGAGGGATACTCAGAAACTGTGTGTTGAACTGAATCGCCACTCTTGTCCTTTTAGTCTCCTCATCATTTGTAACCTAAGGAGTTTCAGGTGAATAATTTCTAAAAAGTATAATAATTTCTAAATATTTTCTAAAAAGAATAATTTCTAAAAGACTCTGTAAAACAAGAGGGAGCATCAAAGTGCTAGTGGCCAGACCAGAATGTGAAAAGAGATCCTGCAGGAAGACCCCAAAGGTAGCTCCAAGAGGGCAAGTGGAGAATAAGCACTGATCCTATAGAGACCAGCTTTTTCAGGATAGCCTAGGAGGTGTGAAAAGCTGACTCATTTGAAAAGACCCTGATGCTGGGAATAATTGAAGGTGGGAGGAGAAGGGGATGACAGAGGATGAGATGGTTGGATGGCATCACCAACTCGATGGACATGGGTTTGGGTGGACTCCAGGAGTTGGTGATGGACAGGGAAGCTTGGCATACTGCAGTCCATGGGGTCGCAAAGAGTCAGACACGACTGAGTGGTTGAACTGAACTGAACTGCGGAGGTGTGGGTGAGGGGGCCAGAAAAGTCTATCTGGGTTGCTGGCCTGGGGTAGTCTTTGAGCTACAAATGTGACCTTCAGTATGGTTGTCAGGCTTTATCCTGGAAGCGAGGCACAGCTTCTTCAGGAAGAAGGGGGTTCTAGAAGAGCAGGACTGGTGAAGGAGGGGCCAGGACCACTACAAATGGCTGCAAGTGGCTAAGTGGAGAATGGGCTGTATGTACCTTTTCTGGTCCTCTGCTTGGATCTTGTGTGAGATTGCCCAGAACTGATTCCTGGCACCTCAGTAGAGGGCCTTGGTGGGATCTGTTCATAGAGGTCTCTGAGGACAGGTTCAGCTTGAGTAACCAGTGGGAAGCTTCACTTACTTGGCTAAGTTACTCCTGACTATGTGTGAGAGGAGCTGTTGCTGACTGTGTTTTCCGTAGGTGCCAAGGATGAAGCAGGCTGGGGGGCAGACGCCCGGAGGTAAAATTCACCAAGAGGCAAGCGGAATGAAGGTATAACGTTAACTTCAGGAGGCAGGTGGCTGCTGATAGTGTTCAGGTTCTCTGTGCACAGTATGGAAGATTCCCAGCTAACTTTCTGCCAAACAGCTCACACATCCATGAGTACCACGTGGGGCCAGGACAGGTGATTGGAAGCTGCAATTACTCCTAATTACAGAAGTCCTAACCATGGATGCCCTGCAGATGGATGCCCTGATGCCCCACAGCTCTGCTGTGAAACACTGTCGTGCTTCTAATTCAGAAAAGAGACTGAGACTGTGAATATTCAGCTTCTCAATTACTTTGTAAATATATATAAAGATATCCTCAGGAGAGAGAGAAGAGGGAGAAAAGAGAAAAACGCAAATAGAATGAAAGTCCAGGAAGCTGGGTAGATGCAAGCTCAGGCTGGAAAAACCCAGAGGGGAGCTAGAAGGATGAACAACCTGACGGGCAGCGCCCTGCTCCAGGGTATCTCTGAAGGACTGTAGCAAATACCTTGCTCCCGATTCTCTGAATGGCCTTCTTGCTCTGCTTGCTGGGACCCATGGTCTTGGCACTGAGTCTGCAGCCAGGCTAGATAGAGGAGCTGGGTTGGTCTCAGGTTGAGGCAGGAGCTTGCCAGAAACTTTGACAAGGAATCTCTCCAAGAAGGATTCTCCTCCAAGAGAACTGGAGGAGAAGACCCATGGCCATAAGATGTCCTGGATTCTGGTGTCTTAACAACTTTGAGCCTCAGAGTGCTATCACGGGAAATCTCTGTTCCCAGTGGCTGACCCTATCTCTTACCAGCTTCATTTTTCTTTACCGTGAAGCTCTCTGGGGCCTTCTCAGGGAGTCCAGTCCACTGTGATCGTGCTTCGGTAGGTGGACTGCTTTCCTTTGTTCCTGACTATAGACTCTGTCCTCAAGCAGGAGAGGACATGGTCTTCAATCCAACAAGTTTGCGGGCCTGTGTCTTCCCTTGCATGTGTTTTGTGGCTTTTGACTTACTTCAAGCCTGTGTTCAGTATTCAGACCTCCCAGGGGTGATGATGGCAATGATAAAAACAGTCTGAGTGAACACTCACTGAGGGGGGTTCTAGGTCCCAGTTTCAAGTGCTCCATGTTTATTTTCCCATTTTTAGATGTGAAGAATCTTCCTACTGCTCTGGCTCTGTGGTTATCATATCTTCCTCATCCAGTTCTTATTTTCACCCTGATTAGACTTTTGTTTTTCATTCTCATAGTGATTCACACATAAATAAATTTCTAAAAATTGTAAGCCCTGAGGGGAAGAATGCAAAACAAATCAGGACCAAATATGATTCCCTTTTAAAGAATGAATAAACATTGGTAGATGATATTTAGGCTATATTTAAGTGAAATTTTTAGAGAATGAGTGAAAGGTGGGCATTCACTCCCTATTACTCGAAAAAGCTCTGAATTTTGGCTTGTAGGTTTAAAACAGCAGCACAAATTGTTTTTTTCAATTCTATTTACAAAATTAAGGGAAAAAAGGCATAAATTAGTAATGCTCTAAATAATACAGGACTGCATTATACAGTTAAAGAACAAGCTAAAATGAAAAATGTGTGCTGAAACTTCATCCAGTTCTTTAAGAGAAATATCAGTCAGAAACACAGTGCACAGAGAGCAAATTAAGGAAAACCTCATTAAGGCGAGTGTATTCCTAGTCCAGGTTGAATGCAGATATGCGCAAAGTGCACACAAAGCCATGAGATAAATGTCTTCTTTCTCACTTTCACCAAAACTATTTTGGAAGGGATAGAAAGTAATTTGAAGCTTTGTTTTTCACACAAAGTAAAACTATGATAGGGTTTAATGAAACATTGAAATCAATTATTTAAAAAATAATTTTCAAATGTTTCTGCTTTGAAATAATTTCAAATTTATATATGTTTTAGGAATAGTACATCGAGTTCCCCTATATACTTCACCCAAATTTTTATTAACATTTCTGAACTATTTGGGACTGAGTTACAGACCAAATGCTCCACTGCCCCTTCATACCAAAACGAACATTTCCTAATTACAAGTATGCCTGCCTACCTAACCACAGCATAGGGATCAAAACCAGGAAATTAACATTGGTTCATTATTACCCACAAATTAAATTCTAAGATATAAAACATCTATGCGTGTGGCTATTTTATAAATATGAATTAAGTGAAAGAAAAAGGCTTTAGAGAAAGCTCATGCCTGCTGGACATGACTTCATGTTTAATTAATTCTCCTCTGCCATTACTAGCACTTCAGGGAAAAGTCTGAGAAACATTGCTCTGGGGGCTCTAGTTGACCATGAAAACCCAGCCCTGGATGTGCTAAACTTGAGGGTAAAGAATGATAACCCTTACGAAAGGTAAAATATTTTGGATGTTTCAGGCCCATCTGTAGATCCGCCCAGTGGGATCTCTGCAATGCTTTCACCTTGGCCCCAAATAGCAGATGGAGAGTGAAGACCTTTGTTCTTGCTGTGTGCCCTTATTTATGTCTCCAACAGGCATGGCCCAGGGATATGCTTGACGAGTTTACCATCAAGTTCTTGGGTGCTGTTTTGTTTTTTCCATCTCATTGATACAATGTGAGCATTCAGGTGAAAGGGATGTAGTCCACAGGTGAGCAGCAGAAAGTAAACACCTCGGATCATGGACACTGAACACTTTGTTTTAGATGAACATGCTTTTGTCTCCATCTGGGAACCTGCCCGTTTGCTGATTGATTTGCCAGTCATGAATCATGAATTTGACCCTGGAAGATGTCTGAGATCCATTTGGGAGCCTTAACTGGAATAACATTTTGGAAATGTCATTGGACTGGTTCAAGAAACATGAGTTTTTACTTAAACTAATCACATGGTCTTAGGTTCCCTGGGTCTCATTTTTCTCATTTGCAAAATAGGGAGGGTGGTACTAGATGATCTCTGAGGTCACTGGATACAACATCTTATGACATCGTTTTATGAATATTTACTGAAAGAGCCTAAAGCTATGCAGATGTGAATGCTATGGCCCAAGCAGGAATTTGTACTGATTCACACCAGGTCAGTTTGTTTGCTAGTTTGTTTATAATGAAAATATGGTTGGTTTACAATGTTGTATTAGTTTCAGGTGTACAGTTTTATGTTTTAAATGTGTAACTTTAACCAAGTTTCCAGGTGAAGATCATAGAAAGTAACAATAGTGATATTTTCCCATTGTAAACAATCCATTGGAAAGCAGTGGACCTTCCTTGGTGGTAGTTTTGTGTAATGGAGGACAGACTAGCAAATGAAGCTGAATCAGAGGGTGGGAAAAATACAAGAGGTCTTCCTTGATGGAATGAAGGGACAGTAAGCTTACCTAAGGACTAGTTTAAATGACTCAGGAAGGGAAGTGGAAATGTAACTAGGAACTTCTCTCCATCAACTGCTGTGATAATTGAACCCTTTGGAGAGGAGCTGGTAAGGAAGACACTCTCAAAAGTTAGTGACCTTAATTCCTCTGCCTTCTTTCCACATCTTTGGATTCATAGATGGTAGAGATGAGAAAAACCCATTACATAGTCTTAATAGAAATGCTCAATAGCTCTCTTGCCCTTCTAATTGAAAACATTGCTCCCATTTCACTTCAGAGAGAGCAGAGAAATTAATGCATGTTGTCCTTTTTGTCTAATCTTGAACCTTACCTTATCTCCTCTTTGCTAGGAATTGTTATGGACAAGAGGAGGCTGAGGAGGAGCTTGGCCTTCTTTGTTTAAGTCCTTTGTTTTTCTGTTATAGAAGTCAGGCCTGCTCCATCCATCAGAGGTTTGTCCACTCAACATTTGACATCAGAGTAATAAATATAAATGATTACATCTCTCAAACTTTTCCTGCACACCAGCCACTGTACTAAGTGCTTTGTGTATGGTATCACATTTAATCTGCATAATACTCTGAAGTAAATGACCTTTACACAGATGAGGAAATTCCAGTTTCTCTAAGTCAAGAGGACTTTCCATCATGGGCATATTTCCATTATGGGTAGACATCTTTCCTTGCCTCTCCTCTTATGACCTTCCTATGAAGCCTCACTAGCAATGTTTTCTCATGTCCCCGTGGCTTCATGGATGTTCCCATGCTTACTGGCTTTGGAATCCTACACAGGAAAACATCCTGGTAAGAGCTGTGACTGCTGTTTCTCTCTCTCCATGTGGAATAGGGGGTAGAAGGAGGACTTTAGAATGAGGATCTGAAGTTTTCAAAGCTCTCTTGGAGGTCCAATTGTGCAGTAGCACAGGAGAAATGTGGTGGGCAAGGTTCTTGCTGAGAAGGCTCTTCCCTGGGCATTGTTATTGGTCTGTTTTCTGCTGCTGTAGCCCTAAGTCACCCTTTAGGGCCATAGACACTATGAAGAGGGCCATCCAGAAGGAAAAAGTTTCCAGTCTCAAGGACATTTGCTCTTCCTACACCATGCCCTTGAGATCAGGACTCTCTGCTTTGACTCAGCTGGCCCTCTTCATAGTGTCTATGGGTCATTTCTTCAGAACATGGTGACTTTGGAGCAACTAGAGTCATGTCAAAAAGCCTCCTACCTAGTCTACCTCAGATAGTCTCACTCCTAGAAAGTTAGCTCACACTAGCTCCAGTTCTTGGGTTATGTTCTTTATGGGATGCCATTTCTGCTCCTTAGATAGATCCAGGGTGAAACAATTTCCTTTAGAGCCATCTACCCAAGGCCGGGCAATACCTCCCTGGACACCCTCCTCCCCTTCCAAGCTGCCACCCCCAGGAACAGAAATCTCACAACTAATCAGTCTTCTTTTCCCATTTTTTAGCCTTCAAGTAAGAATGTGTCAAGATGCAGCCTTAGTAATTGGTGCAAACCTGTTATTCGTTTTGGACCTCAGCTTTGGCTTTTGGAAGTCTGAATAGCCCAATGCTTATCTCAACATAATTCCTGGCATCCCTGAACTTGGCTGTGATCAAGATCATGTGAAGGAATGGGTGACTGTCAAATCTAATCAGTTAATACATTAATATGAAAACAAGTCAGGTCATTTGGGTTCATTGTTAATATCAGAATAATCTGTTTCAAATATTGGTGAGCACTCTAAATGTAACTGGAAGTGAAATTTTCCTTATGAACTTTAAAAACTGAAATTCTATCAGTGGAAATACAAATACATGATTATTATTTTAAGAAAAATGTAGTAATTGATTGTAAAAGATTATACTTGGCTTCCCCTATAGCTCAGAGGTAAAGAATCTGCCTGCAATGCAGGAGATGCAGGAGATGCTGGTTTGATCCCTGGGTAGGGATGACCCTCTGGAGAAGGCAGGCAACCTACTCCAGTATTCTTGCCTGGAGAATCCTATGCACAGAGCAGCCTGGTGGGCTATAGTCCAAAGGATACAAAGAGTTGAACACAGCTGAGCAACTGGGCACGAGTACAAGCACAAAAGCTTATACTACATATAACATTCATTAAGAATTTTCAGTTAAAAATAGTTTCTTATTTTTATTTATGTTTTGTTTTTTGACTTTCATTAGTTGAAAATTATATAAATAGAAGAGAATGGATTAGCTGGGTAACTTTAGAAAAAACCCTATAATCATGTAATCATCTATCAGTTCAGTTCAGTTCAGTCATTCAGTCATGTCTGACTCTTTGCAACCCCGTGGACTGCAGCATGCCAGGCCTCCCTGTCCATCACCAACTCCCGGAGCCTACTCAAACTCATGTCCATCACGTCAGTGATGCCATCCAACCATCTCATCCTCTGTTGTCCCCTTCTCCTCCCACCTTCAGTCTTTGCCAGCATCAGGGTCTTTTCCAGTGAGTCAGTTCTTCACATCAGGTGGCCAAAGGATTGGAGTTTCAGCTTTAACATCAGTCCTTCCAGTGAATATTCAGGACTGATCTCCTTTAGGATGGACTGGTTGGATCTCCTTGCAGTTCAAGGGACTCTCAAGAGTCTTCTCCAACAAGAGCATCAATTCTTTGGCGCTCAGCTTTCTTTATGGTCCATCTCTCACATCCATACATGACTACTGGAAAAACCATAGCCTTGACTAGATGGACCTTTGCTGGTAAAATAATGTCCCTGCTTTTCAATATGCTGTCTAGGTTGGTCATACCTTTTCTTCCAAGGAGCAAGCATCTTTTAATTTCATGACTTCAGTCACCATTCACAGTGATTTTGGAGCCCCTCAAAATAAAATCTTTCTCTGTTCCCATTGTTTCCCCATCTATTTGCCATGAAGTGATGGGACCAGATGCCATGATCTTAGGTTTCTGAATGTTGAGTTTTAAGTCAACTTTTTCACTCTCCTCTTTTACTTTCATCAAGAGGCTCTTTAGTTCTTCATTTTATGCCATAAGGGTGGTGTCATCTGCATATCTAAGGTTATTGATATTTCTCCTGGCAGTCTTGATTCCAGTTTGTGCTTCATCTGGCCCAGCATTTCACATGATGTACTCTGCATATAAGTTAAATAAGCAGGGTGACAATATACAGCCTTGATGTACTCCTTTCCTGATTTGGAACCAGTCCTTTGTTCCATGTCCAGTTATAACTGTTGCTTCTTGACCTGCATACAGATTTGTCAGGAGGCAGGTCAGGTGGCCTGGTATTACTGTCTCTTTAAGAATTTTCCACAGTTTGTTGTGATCCACCCAGTCAAAGGCTTTGGCCTAATTAATAAAGCAGAAGTAAATGCTTTTCTGGAACTCTTTTGCTCTTTTGATGATCCAACAGATGTTGGCAATTTGATCCCTGGTTCCTCTGGCTCTTCTAAATCTAACTTGAACATCTAGAAGTTCACAGTTCAGGTACTGTTGAAGCCTGTTTGGATAATTTTAAGCATAACTTTGATAGTGTGTGAGAGGAATGTAACTGTGCGGTAGTTTGAATATTCTTTGGCATTGCCTTTCTTTGGCATTGGAATGAAAACTGACCTTTTCATGAAAACCTGTGCCCACTGCTCAGTTTTCCAAACTTGTTGGCATATTGAGTACAGCACATTAATAGCATTATCTTTTAGGATTTGAAATAGCTCAACTGGAATTCCATCACCTCCACTTGGTTTGTTTGTAGCGATGTTTCCTAAGGCCCACTTAACTTCGAATTCCAGGATGTCTGACTCTAGGTGAGTGATCACACCATTGTGGTTATCTGGGTAGTGAAGACCTTTTTGTGCAGTTCTTCTGTGTATTCTTGCCACCTCTTAATATTTTCTGCTTCTGTTAGGTGCATACCATTTCTGTTCTTTATTGTGCCCACCTTTGCATGAAATGTTCCTTTGATATCTCTAATTGTCTTGAAGCCATCTCTAGTCTCTCACATTCTATTGTTTTTCTCTATTTCTTTGCATTGATCTTTGAGAAAAACTTTTATGTCTCCTTGCTATTCTTTGGAACTCTGCATTCAAATGGGTATATCTTTCCTTTTCTCCTTTTGCCTTTTGCTTCGCTTCTATTTTCAGCTATTTGTAAGGCCTCCTCAGACAACCATTTTTCCTTTCTGCATTTCTTTTTCTTGGAGATGGTCTTGATTACTGCCTCCTGTACAATGTCATCTCCATCCATAGTTCTTCAGGCACTCTGTCTATCAGATCTAGTCCCACAAATCTATTTCTCACTTCCACTGTGTAATCGTAAGGGATTTGATTTAGGTCATACCTGAATGGTCTAGTGGTTTTCCCTACTTTCTTCAATTTAAATCTGAATTTTGGAATAAAGAGTTCATGATCTGAGCCACAGTCAGCTCCCGGTCTTGTTTTTGCTGACTGTATAGAGGTTCTAGTCATCTTTGACTGCAAAGAATATAATCAATCTGATTTTGCTATTGACTATCTGGTGATGTCCATGTGTAGAGTCTTCTCTTGTATTGTTGGAAGAGAGTGTTTGCTATGACCAGTGCATTCTCTTGGTAAAACTCTGTCAGCCTTTGCCCTGCTTCATTTTGTACTCCAAGGCCAAATTTGCCTGTTACTCCAGATATCTCTTGACTTCCTACTTTTGCATTTAATGAAAAGGGTGTTAGTTCTAGAAGGTCATGTAGGTCTTCGTAGAACCATTCAACTTCAGCTTCTTCATTGTTGCTGGCTGGGGCATAGACTTGGATTACTGTGATATTGAATGGTTTGCCTTGGAAACGAACAGAGATCATTCTGTCATTTTTGAGATTGTACCCAAGTACTGCATTTTGGACTGTTTTGTTGACTATGATGGCTACTCCATTTCTTCTAAGGGATTCTTCCATAGTAGTAGATATAATGGTCATCTGAGTTAAATTTGCCCATTCCTGTCCATTTTAGCTCACTGATTCCTAAAATGTCAATGTTCACTCTTGCCATCCTGTTTGACCACTTTCATTTGCCTTGATTCATGGACCTGACATTCCAGGTTCCTATGCAATATTGTTCTTTATAGCATTGGACTTTACTTCCATCACCAATCATATCCACAACTGGGCATTGTTTTTGCTTTGGCTCTGTCTCTTCATTCTTTCGGGAGTTATTTCTCCACTCTTCTCCAGTAGCATATTGGGCACCTAATGACCTGGGGATAATGGTGACCTCCTTCAAAAGGTCCCATGCACGCACTGCCGTGCTCAGTACCCCTGACCCTGCAGGGAATGGCTGACCCACGCCTCCACCAGAGACTCCCGGACACTCACATGCAAGTCTCTTGGGGGGGTCACTGCTCCTTTCTGCTGGGTCCTGGTGCACACAGGGTTTTGTTTGTGCCCTCCAAAAGTCTGTTTCCCCAGTTCTGTGTAAGTTCTGGTGGCTCTATGGGGTTAATGATGACCTCCTCCAAGAGAGCTTATGCCACACGGTGTGGGTAAATAGTACAACTACTATCTAATTTAACAAATAGTACAAAGTAGGACAATAGAAATGGATTAGATCATGATTCTATGATTTTATTTTATTATAATGTTTGTGAATTGATGTATTAGCATTTCTCATGTTAAATACACTAATCTTTAAAAACTATACTTTTGGGGAAGATTTTAAAATTGAG
Organism: Antilocapra americana; assembly: GCA_007570785.1. Classification (NCBI taxonomy): domain Eukaryota; kingdom Metazoa; phylum Chordata; class Mammalia; order Artiodactyla; family Antilocapridae; genus Antilocapra; species Antilocapra americana. The sequence continues at coordinate 7,609,831 of ML661889.1, read as the reverse complement.
TAAAGTACACAGATCATAAGTGTGCAACTCAGTAAATTTTCACAAAGTAAGCATATCCAGAGCAGGAATCAAATATTTCCAGCTTACTTCCTACACCTTCCCAGTTAGTACTCGCTAAGGCTACCACTATTCTGACCACTATCATCATAGATTGCTTTAGAGTTATGTATAATTTTTAGTTACTATTGAGATTATGAGTCCTTCAAGAAAACAATTATATTTGGAAATTCTTTTTATTTTGAGACAATACATTCATTTTAGCCACTTAAGAAGTTTGTGAGGAGGATGTCTTTCAAAACCATAATATTCATAAGAAAAATCATCAATAAAGAGTATAAAAAGAGTTGTTAAGAAAGAATAAAGTGAAAAGAAAAACATCAGTTACCCATCCGTCTTGATTATCCATATACCTCAGTTGAAAATCATCTACTTAGAGGGATAAATGTATAACACAGTGACCATAGATATGTAGACTTTATATTCAGTCATTTGGCTATAAAGTATACTTACTGCCCCTCTGCTTTTAAGGCTCATCGATGTATTGGCCCCACACTTGCCTTGAATTGTTCAGTGGTTTGCTTCTCATTCTTTTCGTCATCCCTTCCCTCACCTTCCCAAACCATCCAGTCTATCTGCCCAAAGGTGGATATGATAGGGTTACTGCTACTACTTCCTGATACCAGCTGTTATTATTGAAAGCCTACCAGTGCCTGGGATTGTTGACTGAGACTTCAAAAATGTCATTTCTAAGTCTTCCTGAAATCCTATTGAGTAGGTGGTATTACTCCAATATATATGGAAACATAGTTGCGAAGAGGTGTGCTTTTCTTGAGGAGGTGTAGTCACAAAGGACTGAGCCAAGATTTATACCCAATTGTATCTGGTTCTAAGCTTACCTGACTCTGGTAAGGCATAAAGGAACACTGGAGTGTTGGGGAGGGACAGGTAGGCAGTGGACTCCACAACTGGGAAGGGAAAGTCTAACAAGGTAGTCTTCAGGTGCTCAGCTAGGGTGGGCATGGGCATAGTGAAGTTTGAGACTGAGATTAAGGGAGAGAGAAGGGGCTGGTGATGGTATGTCAGGGCTGCAGGCCATGCTGGGTGGGGGCTATGAGTGGGAGGCTATCAGGACTGAGCAGACAGAAACCCATAGTTTCTCTAGTTCTGCTCACCAGGAAGGGTAAAGTGGTGTCCGCAGCCCTTGGGGGACAGGGAGGTGGCATTTCCACATCTCAACCCCTCTGGCCTGGGCGGACAGCCAGAGCGGAGAGCCAGGGAAGCACCGAGGCAGGAGAGATCATTATCGGGAGGAAGGAAACTCTGGCAGCTCCCACTAGCTTGTTTGTGACAAGCAGGCACTGGGCCACGGAAGTCCCTTGAGGTCAAGGGAAATGTGATCCTGGAACAGCGGGATGAAGCTGGGACGCTCCCCTGACACTGTGCCTTCAGGGCTAAGCAAGCGAGCCAGAGCCAGGCCCAGGGCCCAGGATGGGAGAGTAGTGGGCTGGAGAAGGGGGAGGGCAGAGAGGTGGGGTGGGGGGCGGAGAGAAGAGAGGATTACGATTCTTGGAACACCTCATCACCTGTCCCTTGGCTAGAGAGGTAATGACCTTTGCTGCAGCCAGCTTGGTGTAACTGGCTCTTCAGAGCTCTCCAACATTGCCTCACCATGAACTCTCACCCAGTGCCCCTCTGGTCTCTGCAGAGGTCTCCATCTCTGGCCCAGTGATAAAGTAGAAAGTGCAGAGTTAGGAGACCCAGTTTCAAGTCCAAATTCTGCTATTAACGACCCTGACAAGCACTTTAATTAATAAAGCCATCTGAAATCTCAATTTCCTCATCCCTAAAGAAGTAAGTAATCCCTGTCAAGTCTGTCTCACAAGGGGTGCTTGTGGACACACTGTGAAGAGCCTGAAATGCCATATCATTATGATGTGCTGCGGCTTCCTTCTCGTTCCTTCTGATTGCCTTCCTGCACACAGGCCGCCTCACTATATCACATCGGGGCTGGGGAAGAGGCGTAGTTTAGGAACAGGAGTAACTCTTTCCTAAATCCCATACACACTCTTTCCAGTCCATTCTTCCTCGTGCCTCAACCCTCCAGGCCCCTATCTTTTCAGAGGAGCTTGAGCCAGGAAGGGTACCAAGAAATGTCAGAAGAGAACTTTCTGGGTGGAGGAGTGGTCCAGAGGCCTGGAGAGGGAATTAGCTCAAGCACAAGGAAGGCTGGAAACCTAAAGGACTTTGTCCAAGTGGACAGGGACCAGCTTGAATTTCCCAGAGTCCCCTTTCTTGGGAGGATTACAGGCCACGATGTAAGAAGTGACCCGTTTCTTCTCCTTGTACTTGCACTCTGGGTATCTCCTTGAGGTGAGCCTACACTCGGTCAGGGATACAGGCTTCTGGCTCTGGTGGCAGTTATTCTCACGATTCTTGCAGGCTATGTTGGGAGTCTGACAAGTGGTGGCCACACTGGAGAAGGACTCATGCAGGAAGGTGTTGAGGTCTTTGCAGCGTTTGGAGAACTTGTTGATTTTGCGCATCGCGGCGTTGCAGCCTTGAGGTCTGGGCTGCACGTGCTGAGTTTCAAACCACTGAGCTGGGGTCATATTCCCAGGCCTGGCACTGACTGGGTCCTCAGCCACCCACAGCCCCAGCAGCAGGAGCAGCAGCAGAGGGCAGAATCCTGCTCTGGCTGGTGCCATCTCTCTTAGGAGGCACAGTTAGAAGGGAGGACTGGGGTCTCTGGGGATGGAGAGCAGGAGGTAGAAATTAGCCCTCCTGAATCTGCTCCTTCCAGCTGATCGCGATCTCCCTCCCCCAGTCTCCTTCCTCCCTCTGCCTGTGTCTTTCTTCTCCTTGCTTCTCTGTGTGCCCACAGCTGCTATGACCCCATCCATAATCCTAGGGCTCTGTCCCCCTCATCTTGTGTTCCTATCTTCTTTCATTCATTCTGTCCCACATGCCTCCTACTCCTTGTTCCGTCTCTTCCTCCTCCTCTCCACATCCATCCTCTGTGTCCCTGTTTCTACCCTTTTCTGTACCCTCCATGACTCCATCCCCATCTCCTCCATACCCCTACTTTGTGCCCCCAGCCCCCAGCCCCCAGCATCTCTCTCCTCTCTCCCCTGTGTGTCCTCATCCCTCCACATTGAGTCCCTCCTTTGTCCACCTTGTCACTCACCTGAGGGTACTCTTATCTGGCCAGAATGCATCCTCCTTCCCTGTCCTCTCTCCTCACCCACATTCTACTGTGGCCTCACCTTGTCAATGAGTCCTCCTATTGCAATGCCGGCTCAGTGGACAAACCTTCCTTCCGCTGGTCTTCAGATCTCTGAGGGCCTCCTGTCCCACCACAGACTCCTTAAGAGCTGGCCTGGACTGTGGTGCCTTTATTTGGGTGTGGGCTGTGTAGCAGCCCTGGATCAGGAAATGAATCAGGTTCATGTCGCTCCACTTACGTATTCCAGGTGTGGTAAGTGGAGTTAGCACACCTGCCTAAACATCTTTAGGAATGAGGAAGTCTGAATCCACATACTCAAAGAGTAGATCTGGCCCCTAGCCACAAGGTTGCAACGACTCTGATAAACACTTGACCCCAAATGAGAGCTGTCATTTATCCTCGCCTATACACACCTCTGGTTCTGATTCTGGGAAGCCCATGGCTGTGGTGGTAAGGGTTGCTTTTTTCTGATCTGAAACACAGATGGAATAGCCTAGAAGTTTTACTTTGCATGACTTCCTGTCATCAGGACTTATTGCTAATCTTTTGGAGGTGACAGGGAAGTGGACCAAGCATCACAGCCACTATTCCTAGCACCATTCCAACTCAACCATTCTACAGTGATTCATCCTTCTGGGTCCCTTCTGTTCCAGGGTCAAGCAAGGTCACCTGACTTTACCTGGAGATGATGCCCAATACCTCTCATCCTTCACTCTTTCCCTTACTGCTTTATTAAAATTTGTAGCACTTAGTGTCCAAATTTGAGCATGCTGCTGGTGGTGATGCTGCTCCACAGCTAACGAGACCTTCGTCCGCCTGTGTTCCCTGTTCTTTGTGGCAGTTACAGCTGTGTGGAGAGCTGGGGTCAGTGCTGCTCCTGTGGCTCCAGTGAGCTTAGTATGTGAGACTCAGAAGAAGTGAGATACCAAGGAAGAGAAGCATCACAACAGGTGGATGGGAAGGGCTAGAAAACTGACATGAACAGTGTTCTTTTTAGGATTTACTTGTAAGCAGTCAGTGATCTCAGAATAGTGGATTCAGGTTCATTCATGTAGTCAGTATTTACTGAGCATCTACTATGGGCCAAGGAGCTTGGGATATAGCAGTGAATAAAAGAGTCAAAATCCCTACCTTTGGAATGCTTACATTTCATTGAGGGAATAGAATCTTTACATTGGAAGAAAGATAGTAAAAAAAAAAATACGTATTTTGCTCAAAGTGATCATTGCTAAGGAACAAAAAACTAATAGAGATTGGTAGGCAGTGATTTTTAAACAGGGTCATTGAAGTAGGTAACTGGAAAAACACATGATGGTGAGAAAGTGAACTTATGCTTGTTTGGGGAAGAAGGCTCCAAGCAGAGGGATTCAGTTCAGTTTAGTCACTCAGTCATGTCCAGCTCTTTGTGACCCCATGGACTGCAGCACGTCAGGCTTCCCTGTCCATTGCTGAAACTCATGTCCATTGAGTTGGTGATGCCATCCAACCATCTCATCCTCTGTCATCTCCTTCTCCCACCTTCAATCTTTCCCAGCATCAAGGTCTTTCCCAGTGAGTCAGTTCTTCACATCAGGTGGCCAGAGTATTGGAGTTTCAGCTTCAGCATCAGTCCTTCCAATGAATATTCAGGACTGATCTCCTTTAGGGTGGACTGATTGGATCTCCTGGCAGTTCAAGGGACTCTCAAGAGTCTTCTCCAACACCACAGTTTAAAAGCATCAATTCTTTGGTGCTCAGCTTTCTTTGTTGTCCAACTCTCGCATCCATACATGACTACTGGAAAAACCATAGCCTTGACTAGATGGACCTTTGTTGGTAAAATGTCTCTGCTTTTTAATATGCTGTCGAGGTTGGTCATAGCTTTTCTTCCAAGGAGCAAGCGTCTTTAAATTTCATGGCTGCAGTCACCATCTGCAGCAATTTTGGAGCCCAAGAAAATAAAGTCTGACACTGTTTCCATTGTTTCCCCATCTATTTGCCATGATGATGGGACTGGATGCTATGATCTTAGTTTTTTGAATGCTGAGTTTTAAGCCAGCTTTTTCACTCTCCTCTTTCATGTTCATCAAGAAGCTCCTTAGTTCCTCTTCACTTTCTGCCATAAGGGTGATTTCATCTGCATATCTGAGGTTATTATTTCTCCCAGCAATCTTGATTCTAGCTTGTGCTTCATCCAGCCCAGCATTTTGCATGATGTATTGTGCATATAAGTTAAATAAGCAGGGTGACAATATACAGCCTTGACATACTCCTTTTCCTATTTGGAACCGGTCTGTTGTTCCATGTCCAGTTCTAACTGTTGCTTCTTGACCTGCATGCAGATTTCTCAGGAGGCAAGTCAGGTCTGGTATTCCCATCTCTTTAAGAATTTTCCACAGTTTGTTGTGATCCACAGTCAAAGGCTTTGGTGTAATCAATAAAGCAGTAGTGGATGTTTTTCTGGAATTCTCTTGCTTTTTGTATGATCCAACAGATGTTGGCAATTTGATCTCTGGTTCCTCTACCTTTTTAAAATCCAGCTTGAACGCCTGGAAGTTCATGGTTCATGTACTGTTGAAGCCTGGCTTGGAGAATTCTGGGCATTACTTTGCTAGTGTGTAAGATGAGTGCAATTGTGTGGTAGTTTGAACATTCTTTGGCATTGCCTTTCTTTGGCATTGGAATGAAAACTGACCTTTTCCAGTCCTGTGCCCACTACTGAGCTTTCCAAATGTGCTGACATATTGAGTGCAGCCCTTTAACAGCATTATCTTTTAGGATTTGAAATAGCTCAACTGGAATTCCATCAGCTCCACTAGCCTTGTTCATAGTGATGCTATCCCCTCTCTAGTATGAAAAAGCAGAGGGGACAGCACTGCAAAGGCCCTAGAGTAGATGGATGCCTCAGGGGTTGGAGGAACAGTAAAGAGTCGAGTGTGGCTGGATCAGGTGAGTGATAGGGTCAGAGGGGTCCAGAGGCCAGATCATGGGAGCCTCAGAGACCATTAGAAGGACTGCGGTGGAGGGCTGAAAAAAGAACAAAAACAAAGGACTGTGGTGGCTCAGTGGTAAAGGGTAGCTTGCCAATGCAGGAGACACGGGAAGCACAGATTTGATTCCTGGGCTGGGAAGATCGCCTGGAGGAGGAAATGCCAACCTGCTCCAGTGTTCTTGCTTGGAGGTTTCTGTGAACAGAAGAGCCTGGCAGATTACAGTCCATGGGGTTGCAAAGAGTCAAACATGACTGAGAAACTGAACATGCACACACGAGTTTTGCTGTGTACACAGTGGGTAGCCTAGAGGGGTTCTAAGCAGAGGAATAAACGGAGTTCCCTGGTGGCGTAGTGGACAGGAGTCCAAGCTTTCATTGCCATGGCCTGAGTTCAGTCCCTGGTCAGGAAGAAGATCCTGAAAGTTGCATAGTAAAAAAAAAAAAAAAAAAGCAGAGGAGTATAAGATCTGTTTAAAGATTCCCTGGCTGTTGCATGGATGTGCAGAGAAGCCACACGAATCATCCAGGTCATACAAACCTGAATCATACATTTGTGTTCTGATCCAGAGTCAGGATTTTGAGTCAGGGAAGTGGAGTGATTGTTTTGAGGTTGGAGAAGTCATTTTAGTAGCTAGAGAGCACAGCTGTGGGTCAGGACGGAGAATCTTTGGAAGAAAAAATGGTGTTGGATTGAGAAACACCACTAGATGGCAACAGAGAACCAGGAGCTGGTTAACAGGCCTCTGACTCCCCGGGTCCCCCTCTGTGAGGCCTTGGCGGTGGTAATCAGCATTCTCTGCTTCGTTCAGGTGCCTGATTCTTTGTAGTTTGAACTTCTGGGCAGACAATTATGCCTCTGCTGCTGTAGGAAATGCAAATGTTTGGAGATAAAATCCAAGGGTTAAAGCAGAATGTGGACAGAATGCAGATCAGCCCAGGCCAGTCCTGCCCTGGACTGGAGGCTGGGGTTAGAGAGGGGGTGGAAAGGCCAAGAGCTCATTTGGATTCCTCGCCTGCCGGACGCCTCCTCACTTCTTTTTATTCTAGAGTGAGATGATTCCAAACCACAGCTTGCACTGCCCTCTGCTCTTGTGTTTTCCTGTTAACATAATTATCCAGTTTGCTCTTCGACTTCATCATGTGGGGTTCTAAAAAAAGTCTACCTTAGTGCTCTGTGAAAGTAAACACGGCCACGTTGTCTCAGGTCAAAGGGAAGAGGGAGTCAACGTTTAGATTTGCACGTGAAAACTGAACAGTTAAACCGACTGTTTACACAGTTCAGGCTGAAACCCTTCCTTTGCCTCCGTTATTTGGATAAGGCAGGTGATTTCGTTTATTTATTCACTGAAACTACACAGTTTCCAAGATCTGCTTCACTTTGCACTCGGTAGGATAATTTTGCCATGTTTCCTTCACTGCATGCACAGGGCGAGAAAGGATAGAGGAAGGGGAATAAGGTTAGGGAGAACAAAAGGAGTCAGGCATCAGGCCAAGGACTGGTCAGGAAGTCTGGCAGAAGGGAGAAGAGAAAAATTAAAGAGGGGAGAGAAGAAGACAAAATGGTGGGAGAGAAGATGAGAGTGAAGCAAGCCTCTATGCAAGGATGTAAGGTAGCCTCCTTCTCCTTCTGGTGTCATAGTCACTGCTCTGGGCCTAACCTCTCCCTGGGCCACTGCTGTGTGTGTGTGTGGTGTGTGGTGTATGTGTGTGTGTGTTGGAGTGGGTGTTGTGACAATCCCAACAGTGCCAGGCGGGCCTCTGCCGTCCTCACACAGGACAACAGCCGCTACTTCCTCTAGCCCTCGTTGGGAGGGGTTGGGGGGGGCTGGGAGAGAGGAGGCCGAACCTGGATTGGTGCCCACCCTTCAGAGCCCGGGCTCTCTCTCTTCTGGAGTTCTACATAGCCTCTGGAGACCCATGGAAAGCCCATAAGCTTTTCCCTCCAAGCAGGAGCAGATCCAAGTTCTGCTATTCTGTGTTGCTCCTAGGATAAATAAAGGTAATGGACTTATTTTTGCAGACAAGGAAAGTGAAACAAATAGCAAGTTGGGGTCAGATACGGGATTCGCTTTGGGTCTTTGAATTCTCATGACCTCTCCTGGAACAGCTGGGATCTGTAGGAGGCAGCAGTGACCGAAGGTTGGAATCCTTGGCTCCTAGACCAGTGCCTTTAGACCAGCCAGGATACAGGAGTGAGGAACCTGGTCTGGGCTTGAGAGGCCCCACCGGGTCACTCTGTCCCGTAAGCCAATGCCAGTTCCTCATTTGTCTATGGAGTAAGTTAGAAATTCCTTAGCTTGATACTCAAGGTCTGTCACAATTTGGCAAACCTATCTTTCTAACTTTGTCTCTGACTTTTCTCCCACTGAGTGCCTCAGTCTCAGCCAGACTGGTTTTTTTTCTTTCCTCAAACATGCCTTTCATAATTCTCCCCACCCCCTCTTTTTTTATTTCAAGCTTTGAGGCTGCAGCTATCTAGGTTTTTTTCCTCCTTCAGTATATTTTATTGAAGTATAGTTGACTTACAGTGTTTCAGGTGCACAGTAAGGTGATTCAGTTATACATATACATATACATTATTTTCAGATTATTTTCCATTATAGGTTTTTACAAGATATTGACTATAGCTCCCTGTGCTATACAGTAAAACTTTGTTGCTTGATGCATAACTATTTCTTTTAATTAGAAATCTAGTATTCTATTCCTACTGAGTCAAACAAGTGGAATAAAAATGTCATAAATTTTTTAGGCAAAAATTCATAAGTTTTCTTATACATGCTATTTATATATTTTTTTAAAATTTTATTTTGTATTGGAATATAACTGATTAACACCACTGTGATAGTTTCAGGTGAACAGCAAAAGGACTCGGACATACATATATCCATTCTCTCCTAAACTCCCCTTGCATCCAGGTTTCTACATAACATCGAGCAGGGTTAGGCTCATAATTCTCTTTATCTCCTCTTAACTGTTCCTTGAGACCCATCTGAAGGTTTCAATTTCCCTCCAGAAAGCTTTCTTTGACCTTCCTAATTCAGAGGGATCTCTCTCGTCTTTAAATTCCTACATTTACTGTCTTCAAAATGTATAATTTTCTGCCTTGAATCATTGGTTATTTCTTCATATATATTTGTTTTCCTCCTGTTTTGACTGTCAATTCCCAGAAGACAAGGGCCATCTGCTATACTACTCCCCACAGGATATAGCACAGTTAGTGACCCCAAATGATTCAAATTCTAGACTAGAAGGCATTCATCCTGCCCTTGAGTGACCCCATTCCCAGGTGGCATCATCTGAATGATCCCAGTCCCAGCTGAGGAACGACAGTGCAGCTGCTGAACCCTAACCCCGGGGTGAAGGTCAAACCATGACAAGGAGGTTGAAATGGCCCAAACAATCCTTTGAGTTCAAGGACAACCCAGGACACTTTGCTAATTGGAACCATTTGAGTTGGAAAGGGCAAACGTAAAGCCACCAAAGATTGCAGTGAGCTCATTCAGGGCTCGCCCTCGATCACAGGGAATCATCTTTGCCCTTGTCAGTCTAGCCAGTGGTTCTAGAATCCTACCACTGGGGAGGGGAGGAGGGAGAGAATGTATACATGACTGTATGCAGAGAGTCACTTTCAGGGGAAAAATAACAAAAGGTTGTTTCAGTGATGAACTGTCAGTAGTCCTTTTGCTGGCAGAAGAACCAGCACCATCACAGGTGAAGTCAAACAAACAATCTCTAAGTCTTAGATATTTACCAGTTCTTTTCAATATGTAAGGTGTAAGTTTGCTCTTGTTAGGAAATCTGATTCTGTCATTAGACCAGAAGTTTTCAACCTCAGCGCAAGCTACATTTTCATCTGGGTACTTCTTTGTTGTGGGAGCTGTCTTGTGCAGTGTAAGACGTTGAGCAGCATCTCTGGCCTCTACCCACTAGATGCCAGTAGCGCCTCCCAGTTGTGACAACCAAAAAAGTCTCCAGACATGATCTCACTGCTCCCCCTTGAGAACCATTGAATTAGACATGTGGCCTCAAGCAGCTGCTGTCCCTCTCTAAAAGTTGGTTTCTTCATCTCTAGGATGATTGTTGTATAAGTAAAGTCCAGTATAATGGGGTAGCAATTTCACAAATCTCAGGCCTCAGGAGCAGATGAAACCATGATAAGGATGTCAGAATGGATGAAGCAATACTATGGATCAGGATGGGATTTTAAAGACCAAACCACAAGGATTGCAGATGGAAACTCAGCACTTTTTCTGGTGCTGATCATGACTTTGTAACATATGTTCATATGTGTGTTGTTCCTACTGAACTGTAAATTTAGTTTGGACTGAAACTGTCTCATTTACTTTTCTATTTCCTCCAATATTTGTTGTAGTGCTTTTCAGGTAGTATTTAACAATTTTAAAATATTTTCAAGCAATTAGCAAGGGGCATGATTGATAGAAAGCTTGGTAAAGATGAATTTAAGTCAGGCATTACAGAGGGCTTTAGATTGGCAGTGGGGATGTGGGGAGGTCACTTGGCTCATTTGGGGAATATAAGACTTGCCAATGTTGAGTGAGTTGGGAATAAAAAGTAAATTGGTATAGGACCATAACTAGTTATCCATTTATATATTGTTTAATGACTAAAAGGCATTTTCATACTATCTCATTTTATTCTCACAGCCTCACGAGGAAAGGAAGGCATCAATCCCATTCTCTAGAAGAGGAAACAGAAGCTTAGTAGGTTAACCTGCGATCATGTCCTAAACTTTTTATGATGTGTTGTTCCATTTCTGTAATTGTGCAAGTGGAGGTCAGTGATGAAGGAGGAGTAGCAAATGAAGGAAGTGGAAGACCAAGAGGCACGAAAAGTCCCTTTCTCTTCCAAGGGAAGCTGCAGCCTTGAGCAAATAAGAGGTGTCATGCTCTGAGACTGGGGCCACACAATGCTAGCTTCCTCAAAACAAAGACTTGAGTCAGCCAAGCCCTGGCACCACCCTGCGTGGGCTCCCACAAGGTCCTGGCTGATAGACCAGCCTGAAGGATATGGATAAACCACCTGCCTAGCTGTGCACACTAGGGAAAGGTGGGCTTTCCCCTCACCTGCCTAGCTGTGCACACTTCCCGAAGGAGATGCTCCAAAGAGAGGCTTCTTAAACACGATCTCTGGGTTGATCTCCACATGAACTGGCTCAGAAGGACTGAGGGTGGGGGTGAGAGCGGGAGAGCAGCGTTCTGGGTAGAGGAGCTAAGGTGAACAAGATGTGGTGGAAGCAGGCAGGGATGGAGGTGCAGTTGGAGACATAGTAGGGGCCACGTCATGGGGGTCTTCTGCCCTATGAGACGGAGAGTCCTCTTGCAGTTGGAGAGTATGTTGTGTCAAAGAGAAGGGAGATACTGAGCAGGGGAAGAAACAGGAATGGAAGAGACAGGTTAGAGAAAATTTTTATTTTATTTTATTTTTTTTGTGGGTGAACTAGTTTTCTTTCTTTCTTTTTTTAAAAAAATTAATTAATTATTTTTCTTTTCATTATTGTGTTGGTTTTGCCATACATTGACATGAATCCGCCATGGGTATACATGTGTTCCCCTTCCAGAACCCCCCTCCCACCTCCTTCGCGATTCCATCCCTCTGGGTCATCCCGGTGCACTCGAGGAAAATTTTAGTTAAGAGATTGTCAGGGCTGCGTGACTGATGGACTCGAGCTCATATCAGTGCCAGGCCCCAGGCTAAGAGCTCCTGATATACATCTTAATGAATCCTAATACTGCTTCGAGGTATGGAATGCTATCCTCACTGACAGATGAAGAAACGGAAACCTATACTGGTTTAGTGAACTAAGATCGATGATGCACAGCCTGGAAGCATCAGAGCCAGGATTCAATTCCTGATCTGTTTGGCTCAAAACCTTTGCTCTTAACCATCTTGCAGTACTGCCTCCAAACGGATGGGATTAGGGAGAGGGCAAGGTGGAGGATCATTCTCAGATTTCTTGCAGAGGTAACTGAGGAATCGGGCAAGGCAGGAGGGGAAGCAAGTTGGAGGAGGATGGGTTTGGTTTTGGAGTCTACCTTGTGTTGTCAGAAAGAGCAAGTCTGGATTTTCCTGGTAGTGTGGTGAATAAGAATCCTCCTGCCAATGCAGGAGCCACCAGTTCGGTCCCTGGTCCAGGAAGATTCCACGTGGCTTGGGGCAATGAAGTCCTTGTGCCACAACTACTGAGCCTACGCTCTAGAGTCCGTGAGCCGCAACTACTGATGTCTGTACGCCCATGCTCTGCAATGAGAGAAGCCACCGCAAAGAGAAGCCTGTGCGTCATGACCAGAGAGTAGCCCCTACTCCCTGCAAGTAGAGAAAGCCTGTGCACAGCAATGAAGACCCAGCACAGCCATGAATAAATAAATAAAAGAAAATTACTTAAAAAAAGAAAAAGAAAGAGCAAGGTTAAAGGGACTGTGAATGCGGAAAACCCATTCATCTCCCCGGGCCCTCTACCCCTTCTGAATCACACAGTGGCCTTGGAACCCTCAGGGTTCTGTTCTGACTCCCCTTTTCTGCTCTCCAGGGATAGAACGGTAAGCTGTCCTAAGACACAACCTGGACGACAGGTGCTGGAGGCAAGGCGGAGAGGCCTATGGAGTCAAGGGCTGTGAAGGGGCAGGGGTTGATGAAAAGGGTTTAGTAGCCTGCCACCCCCCTTTTTTTTAACAGCAAGAATTTGATCAATTGGGCACCGGCCCACAGTGCCTCAAGCCCAAGCTGCTCCCTCCTGACTCTGAGCCTTCAGGGTCAGTGCTCACAGGTTTCCAGGAATGCTCTGAGCTAAAGGCCTGAGGCTACAGGGTCAGTGTGACCAGCACTGGAGACTGTGAGGGGCCCACAGAATGGTCTTTGATTCTTAGCCCGGCAGGGAGGCTCCCTTGGATATGTGGCCCCAGGGCCCCCAGGAGTGGGATGAGAGAGTGGGAGATCCCCTGTTCTCTGAGGGTCAGGAATAAGCAGCACCTTGTTTCTTAGAAACATGGCAGTGCTTTCCTTATCGCCTCTCCACGGGAGCAGGGCCTGTGAACCAGAGAAGACATCAAAGGAAGCCTAAGTTCTGGCAAGGAGGCCGGAACTTAGTGTTCTGATGACACCAGAGAAGAGGAGAACAGAAGGTAAGCAGCTCTTTCCTCCTCCTCATCCACCCCCCTCAGCCCAGGGGCTCCGCACCCCAGGGGACATGCCCTCCTCCCACACCAGTCTTTACCCACCAGCCTTTCTAGCCTCTTCGCTCACCTGTTGGCTATCCTTGGCCTCAGGCAGGAAGACTCGGCCTCGGTCCTGTTGTCTTCCGGCCCCGTCCCTCCTCAGCTGCAGTCAGGGAAGTGCTGCTGAGCCTGTCACTTCTGGACCCTCTGCGTTTTTACCAGAAGGACTAACCGGGCCGGGGTAACCAGGAAGAGCCTCGTACCCAAGGACCAGTTGAACCTCGTATTTGTAAGTGTCACAGCTTCCGGATGGATGGGGTGAAGCTGAGATTCTAAGGTAGACCCAGGGACAGGGGCAATGGTTAGAGGTGGCCGACCAGTGGGGTGACCTTGGGCAAATGTCTCCTCTCTCTGATGCACGAAGACTTGGGCTGGATGATCTCTGAGGGAGAGCTGGGCCTTGAAGGCATAGGGGAGGGCACACTGGGGAGGCTAGGGGCACACTGGAGGCTCTGGGCAGGGATAGCCAGCCATCCAGGCCCACCTCTGTCTCCAACCACCTTAACTCTGCCAGCAGGAAGAATGGCACCACCTGTGGCTCGGCTCCTCTTCTTCCAGGTTGTTCTATGGCCCACTTTGGTTGAAAACATCAAGACTCAGCTTGCCACCAAGAACTTCCGTACCTTACATGTTGACTACCCCAAGGTTAACTATGCCAAAGGTTTCCAAGGTTACTGCAATGGTCTGATGTCCTACGTCCGGGGCAGGCAAGAAAGCTGGCAATGCCCAAAGATCCATTATGTCTTACATGCCCCTTGGACAGCCATCTGGAAGTTCTGCAAGTACAGTGAGAGCTTCTGTGAGAATTACAATGAATACTGCACGCTCACCCAGGACTCCATCCCGCTCACAATTTGCTCCCGGTACTCCAAACAGCCACCCACCAGCTGCCGCTACAACAGCACCCTGACCAACCAAAGGCTCTATCTGCTCTGCTCTGAAAAGTACGATGGTGAACCCATAGATATCATTGGCCTCTACTAGGAAGGGGGGCCTTCAGTCTGAAACAACCCCCCCAACTCCCCGCCCACGGCCGCTGCTACACACTAGCCTGTCCCCACTCCCGAAGCTCAGATTCCTGGTAAAAGGCTTCCTTTCTGGCTTCATAGGCAGGCAGAGTCCCCTCCCAAGAGGCCAGAGAGGCAGGAAGTATGTCCAGACTTTTGGTCACCATGCAAAGTGGTACTGTCTTCTAGGCCTTTTCTGTCTTGTTTCCCTCCCCCCCCCCCCCCCCCCACCCTCCTCCCGCTCCCACAGACCGTTTTACCCACCCAAGAAGCTGACTGTGTCCAGTTGGCAGCGACTGTCCATCTACTGGGCCAGATCCTGAATCCTGGCTGGAGTCCCAGAGCCTCAGCTCACACCATGGCTCCGGTTCCGAGTCGCAAATCCTCTCCCCTGCCACCTTTCCCTTCTCAGTCTTCCCCATCTCCCTTATGATTCCCTCCACTTGCTCACCCGTATGGTGGGTATCTCTAGCTGCAGGACCCTCCCTGAGAGTCTTAGGCTCATATTAGCTTCATTTCTCCAGGACATCCCCCTCAGCTCTCAGTCTCCCGTTCAGTCTCTCCCCACACTTTCAACCTCTTTAGTCATCCTGTATTCTTTCTCTGACCTCTTTTCCTTTCATCCTTCTCACCTTGGACCACTGGAGTTTTAAGTTATCTTCTCTGACTGTTCTCTAAGAGATTCTTGCATCCTTTTCCTTCCTGAAGTTCCTTCTGATCCCCCCAGATCCAGGATCTGCCTCTGACAAGGCAGGGATGAAGTGGGCTCAGCTGTGGTCACAGAAGGTTTTAAAACCATATTTGAATTATGTAAGATACAACCACTGGATGAAACTGGGAGAAGGGTACATGGGATCTCTCTGTATTTTTTTTTTTGCATCTGCCTGTGAGTCTAATCATTGCAAAATAAAAAGATAAAAAGCACATCTGAATTAGTTCTGATTTCATTACTTTTCCCACAATACATCAGAATTCCTGTTCTCAGAGTCCTGGAGGTCACCCACCTCTGGCCATCTTCCTGGGCCACCCTTTGGCAGTAGGGTCAGTAGGATCTTCTGTTCCATGTCTACTGAGACGGAGGTGGGGTGGGGCAAAACTCAGCTCCAGACTGGGTTGAAAATGGAGTCTCCTTACCCTTGTTGTTGTGTTGTGTGCTCAGTCGTATCCGACTCTTGGAACACCATGGACTGTAGCCCACCAGGCTCCTCTGTCTATGGAATTTTCCAGGCAAGTATATTGGAGTGGGTTGTCATTTCCTACTCCAGAGGATCTTCCTGAACCAAGGATAGAACCCATGTCTCCTGAACATCTCCTGCATTGCAGGCACATTCTCGAGCTACCAGGGAAACCCTTAGCCCTAGAATAAGCTCATAACAGGAGTTAGGCTAAGTAGATCCTTAGCCTACCCTCTCTGGTGTCTGTTTCTCCCCCAACAAAACACGGACTGCAATAGATGAGGAAGGTGGAGAGACAGGGAACGGTCTCATTGCTAGTATTTGGGCCGTCCTATGTCAAATCTGGAATTGTTACTCCCCTTTGGGATGGTGGGGGGGATGGATACTGGTAATGTGTGAGCACAACAAGCAAATACTTTTGCCTCCATAGCTAGTTTATCTGTCACCTCCAAATATATTCCTCAGCCATGTTCTCAGAAGCAGCTGTTGAGGGGGATGCTACCCAGTGATGAGGAGGCCATGTAGTGAAGGGCATGCTTCTGGGAAGTCTTACCCTTGGGTTTCTCGGCTCTTCTCTCTGACTCTGCACCAAGGGTCCCTCATCCTTCCACGGGGGAAGACAGAGCTCATGAACTGCTGCACACACAGATGTTTATTGTCCCCCCCCAAGCTCCCTGGTGTTCAAGGTGCAGGGTCAAGGGCCAACAGGCGAAGATGAGGTTACTTCCTAGTTGCTGCCCTTCTTATCATACGTGCCAGCACCCTTGTAGCCACTCACGTAGCCTGAGTTGTCAGTCACGTCTTCCCGTCCCGCGATGCCTTTCCCCTTGCCACTCTCGTCAAAGCGCT
The DNA here is from genome assembly GCA_007570785.1 of Antilocapra americana. Classification (NCBI taxonomy): domain Eukaryota; kingdom Metazoa; phylum Chordata; class Mammalia; order Artiodactyla; family Antilocapridae; genus Antilocapra; species Antilocapra americana. Next base: position 7,593,374 of record ML661889.1, on the reverse strand, counting down.
CCTTGTGGGTGCCAGTGTACTTGCTGGTATCCGTCAGCCGGCTCACCCCACCCACCGTTGTCGCTTTCTGTGGGCCAGAGGGTGAGGAGCCTGAGCCTTCTCCGTTCCTCCCCTCTCTAGAGATGGCCTTTGAGTAGTTCTATTAGTTCTCTGAGCTCATGTTCAACCTCTGGCATGGTGCTGCCTGTTCAGGGCTCAGGTGCAGATGAGAGGAGAAACTATGATAAGAGCCATCCACTCGTGGGAAAGGAATCCAGGGCATGGGAATGAGTAGGGAGGTGTGTGTGGACTTTCCTGCTTCCAGAGAAGCTGTTTTGACTAGGCTGCAGCCAGAGGATTTCAACCCCAGACCTAAAACACAAGGTCTGTCCTGCTGTGCTGTGCTCAGTTGCTCAGTTGTGTCCAACTCTTTGCGACCCCATGGACTGTAGCCCCCCAGGCTCCTCCGTCCATGGGGATTCTCCAGGCAAGAATACTGGAGTGGGTTGCCATGCCTTCCTCTATGGGATCTTTCCAACCCAGGGATCGAGCTCAGGTCTCCAGCACTGCAAGCAGATTCTTTACCATCTGAGCCGTCAGGGAAGCCCCTCTGTCCTGCTGGGAAGGCCTTATTTGAAACCCACAGTAGAAAGAGCTTTTAGTAGAGAGGGGATAAATAGGGAACAGAAAGGTGGGTGCAAGGCAAGAAGTTGGATATTAGACCTTACATAAGAGCGTGAAAAGGAGTAGGGAGCAGGTCCAGATCTCTGCACTCAGTATCCCCCCAAAGCCACCTGGCCCTGGTGGCTTGGCCCAGATCCTGGATACTTGGGAATAAGTGTAAGTTTTACTATTAAATAGGTGTGAAAAGAAAAATAAATAAATAAATAAAATAGCTGCGGACTTTGGGTAAGTTACTTCTTCTCATAGTTTCCTCACTTCTGAAATGACTTAATGATCTCTAAACTAGTCTGTTTCAGTACCAACAGTGCCCAGAGGCCTTCTGCCCTGCTGCTGTTGACAAGGGTTGGGGACATCGGTGTAGAGGAGGGGGGATGGGAGCAGCAGGGAGTCAGGGAAGCAGAGTCAGGGTAAGGAATGAAGTCTGTCACTCACAGTAACACCAGTGGTAGCTGGGTCCTTGCCCTCCATGAGCTTATAAATGTTCTCCAGGGCTTCATCCGGGCTTTTCCCCTTGAATCGCTTCTGGCCCAGTTCCTTCACTGCTTCCTGGAACTGTTGGAATGTGATGGTTCGGGCATTCTTGGCCCTGGTCAGTCAGACAGAAATCCAGTAACTGGGGAACACGGACTCATCGCCTTCCAAGGTCCAGCCCTCCCCTTACTCAGACGGGGCCTCTACACACTGAATGTCTTGAGGTCAGGGAGTAGCAGAGCCAGGCACCCAGTAGGCGCTCGGGGGACCCGTTACACATGTTCTAACACAGAAACCCTGCCACATCCCACGACCTTGCTTGTTCCACTCACCACCCCCATTCCCATCTTTAGTCCCTTACTTGACTTTGCTGAAAACGATGTCCACGTCAGTGGAGGTGACCATCTTGCCATCCATGATGCCACAGTCTTTGCACAGCTTGGAGAAGTTCTTGTTGTTCATTTCAGTGCCACTGCTTGACGATTCTCCAAAGACAGCAAACCGCTGGAACGTTCTTTCTGCTTCTGATGCCATGGTCAACTGGAGGTGGGGGAGGACAGTAAGGGGGGAGACTTGGGGGTGAGGGAGGAGGGGAGGGGAGGACTGAGGAGTAAGAATGATGAAGGTTAAAGTAAAATCAGAATCAGCAACAGGAGCAAACACACCCGTCCGACCTACTGTTCCCAGTACGAACGATACTAGAGTGGATCCTACACACTGCATAATCGCCACTGCCAACCACTCCCCCACCACTTCTGTGTACCTGAGAGTGCCCGGATGGTGTCTGACCCTAACTGGTCTCTGTAGGTAAGTGTGTGCAGACCCGTGGGAGCCGGCTGGCTGGGGAGACTAGGGGGCAGTGGGGAGGGAGACAGGGGAGGAGAGGGAAGCTTCTGTGACCTCAGCAGTGTTTATGTGACATCATTTTCAGCCCCGGTTACAGCTCTAATCTTGGGAAGGGGGTCTTAGGTCCCTATCTTGCATGCTGCATTGAGTATGTTACCCACCTCCTGATCTCTGCAAGTGACCAAGCTTCCCTCATTGGTTCATCCCTGTATGAACCAGTCCTCTGGGTCTTAGTTAAACTGCCTTATGTTCTGTCCCTCAACAAAAGTTGAGGCGAGCTCAGGTAAGGAGTTAAGGGAAACAGGTTGACATCAGTACAGCACTGTCTTTTTTTCGTCTCCTGGCCAGGTTAATGACCCACATGGAGAATCCCACTGGCTTTGGCAGACCAGGTTCAATAGGAACTTGAAATGGCTTCCAGTTTGGGCCCCACACGGAAAGAGCATGGGCCTTGGAGGGTCACACACCTGGCTGGGTTAGGGTGAGGGACTCAGTTAGCCTCAGACTCTCAAAATCTTCCAGATAATTTTAATTTTCTATGCAGGTCAGGGATATTTTTTTTTCCCATGCCACATGGCTTGTGGAATCTTAGTTCACTGACCAGGGATTGAACCTGGGCCCTCAGCAGTGAAGGCTATGAGTAACTACTGGACCACTAGGGAATGTCTTCCCCTCTCTTTTTAAAGTAATGCTGTAATTTCATTCAGTTTTTACTACATATGCTGTTTCTTCTTTCAGAAGGAGTTTCTCTTTGGCCTTTCATCTGGCTGGAAACCACTGAGAGGAATGAACTTCATGGCTCCTAAAATAGAGCCTCTAGGTTGGTGACTTCCCTCCACATCCCATCTAATCAGTCACCAATTTCTATAATTTCCCTTGTCTTATAAATTCACTCCTTTCTTTCCATTCCTACTACTCCCACTCTTTATTCAAGTCCCTGTCATCTCATACCTAGTTGATTATTCTGGCTTCTAAATGACCTCTTTCCTAAGTCAAATGCCTTACTAACTACTCCACAATCCATCTCTTCTTAACCCCCCACTTCCAATCAGATTATTTTCACAAAACAATAACTTATCCATTGCTCATGATCAAGAACACTCAGGATCTTCAAAACTTTTTGAAGAGTCAACCCTTTTTACCTGTCATTCAAGGACCTTCACACTTGGCTTTAATCCACCTTACCAGATGTCATGTTTCATCAGTATTACTCTGCATTTGTGGCCATAATGACCTAATCACTCTATGCTGCAGAGGCTACCTGAAGTCTAGTAGAGAGAATAACTTTGGAGAGGATTGAATCCAGGGATTTAAGTCCTAGATAAATCATTTACTAGTGAGTGGCCTGAGTAAGAGACTAAACATCTCTGAGCTTTAATTTCTTCATCTGTACAGTGAGGACAATAATATTTATTTTATAGTATTAGGGGGTACTATCTAGGAATTACCTTCCACGTAGTAGCTACTATGCAGTTCATCAAAGTAACTTGTGTATTTCTGTCCCTAAACTTTCTCTTAATAGAATGCCCCTCCTTCTCATGCAAGTACTGTATTGTACTTCTCATAGGATGCTTTACCCTAAGAACAAAACCCTTTCCTTCTCTGAATTATACTAAGATAATGGTTCTTAGCCTGTGGGCTGCAGCCTCTTTGGGCAAGGGTTTCTGAGTTACTGAGGGCCTGTGGAACCTATATATATATATATAGGTTAAATATAAATATAAATATATATAGGTAAATAATAAACTTTGCACATGTAGGTGTATACATGCATAGATGTTGAGATTATCAGAAAACAACAAACTTACCTGAAAGTATTTGATGAATTCACAGTTGGTCTCCATCACAGGATTCTAAAGTCATTATTTGGGGATGGAAGTCTCTGATCTTCCACTTGAAAAGGATGGGAAACTCTTCCTATAGGACTTATTGTCTAAACAATTAATCTTATATTACATCATTCTGAACTTCTTCTATCTTTGTATCTTCTCTCAACTACTGGATCCTAAGTTCTAGAGTGGTATGACTAGACTCACACTTCTTTGAATGCCATCTATATACACAGTGGCTTGCGCAGAGCAGGTCTTTATTGTTGCCTACTGGAAGGTATAGTTTGAAGCTGCTTCTTGGTCCAAGAGAAGGAAGTTAGGGAAAATGCTCTTGTTGGGCCACTGATACTGGGCCAGGCTGAGACCCACCCTGATAAGGAGGAACCCCATCTTAGAGCAGAAGCAGCCTCTTACTGCCTGTGGCAGGCTGAGACCCCTAGCCTAGGAAGCAAACAGATCCCAGTGGAAATTTCCCGACTCCTGCCTGCCCTACGCCCCTGCGTAGGCCCCTTATCAGGTTCCCCCTGAGTCATCCTGACCCAGAGACGAATTTAGATGCTGGAACTTCCAGGTCCTTCCCTCCCCCACTCCAAGTAGGACCTACTTTAGATACATCAGAGGAGGTGGCAGGCAGAATTTCTCACTGTAGGCTCTCTTTTCTCCCCCAGTTCCAGCTGGGCTGGGAGAGCTCTCTTCTGTCCTATGCATTTTTATCTACAGTCCCAATTCCAGCAGGCTTTTCCTTGTCCAGGAGAGTGTTAAACTGGCATCCAGAGGGGAGAGGGGACTAGACAAGGAGCCAGGGTGCCCAGCTTCTGTGTCAGTTTCTGGGTAAATGGTTATGAAGGGAGCGGGGAAGGGAATGGAGGAAAACTTGGGTGCCCCAAATTGGGGGATCTAGAGGGAATCCTTTAGGTTTGGGCTTGTTAAAAGCTGGATTTGATTAGTCGGGATCTACTCTGGGTCACCTCCTCCCTCTTGGCCCCTCCTTTCCAATAGACCCTGCCAAGTGGGGATGAAAGGGGCATTGATGTTCCTTGGATGGGAGGGGGTGGTGAGGGTGGTTGTGGGGGGTGGTTCCCAGGCAGGAGGGGGAAGGCAATTTAGGGGTCTTGGGGGGGCAGTCTGAGCTGGTGTTGCAGTTGGCAGCTCCAGTTCCATTGGCCATTGTTTCCAACTGGCCTGGCGCCCAGCCCCCGAAATGGCAACTCAGGAACCCGGCTGCAGGAGGATGGGGTGGGGACCTCTGGGGGAAGGGAACCTGGAAAGGGTGCAGGTGGGGAGAAATCCAGTCTGTGTCCTCTTGTGTAAGACAAATTTGAATCCCTTTAGCCTCATAACTATCCCATTCTGGGTGACTTTTCCCCGAGGGGCACTCGGAGGGTGCATATAGGTGGGGGGAGAGCAGGGTGAGTGAGGGATCCAGGCGGTCACACCCACCCAGGCCCAGAGACGCAGCAGCCCCTGAGAAACCATCGCCTGGACTGGGCCGAGCCTGTCTCTTCCGCCTTCTCTGGGCCAGACTAGAAGGGGTTAGCACTGAAGCCACAGGGTCTCTTGGGTCCCAGCCCGGGACACTGCGTCCTCCCTAAACCCCCACCCCACTTCCAGAGTTAACTCCACCCTTGTGCCTGTTTACCCAAGAGTCAGCACCCCTGGGGGTCCGGGCCCCTCCTCCGCCCCTCCTTGGGGCCTTGACCCGGGAGTCCCCGTTGGCCATCCTCTCCCCCCCTCCCGCGATCTCCCTCTATTTATAGCGGCCCCCCGCATTCCCCGCCCCCCCCTCCCCGCCTTGTTTTCCAACTTCTCAGGGAGCAGCCCGGAGAGCAGTCGCCGGGACACTGCAGAGAGAGGAGGTACCAGGACCCTGGGCACCCCGAAGTTGGAACTCCTGCGCCCTCGACGCCCCTACCCCCTAGTCGGTGCAGGCACACCTTCCCCTCTCCGCTGTCGAGACCCTCGCCTCCTCAGCAGCGATCCTTCTTTAGCTTAGCCCTCTGTTTCCGGGCGGGTGGAGTCAAAATAGGGGGGTGCCAGCACCCTGGCTTCGTCTCCCTTTTACCCGTTCCCACCTCGGAGTCGGGGCGCAAGAAGGAGCCTGAGGGCTACCTGCAGGGCCAGATCACGGGTGGGGGCGGTGCTGAGAGCGAGCGTGGGGATCCCCCACGGGACTAAGGGATCCCCCACGCCCACAGCCGCCCGGTTGCGGGGGGGTGGTGAATGTTGTGGGGAGCGCGGGCCGGAGCCTGGAAGCACCCAGCAGTTGGCTTTCTTTAGAGTTCCCCTCGGGCGTTCAGCGCTGCCCCTCCCGGAGCTGCGGGAGGCTCGGGGCGGGGTGAAGGGGGGGCGTGTTTACCCGGGGCCTGGGGCGGATCTGCGGGGAGCTGGCGGCCCGTGGGCGGGCTGGGGCGGGCCGGGGGCGGGTCTGTGGGGAGCCCGAGCCGGGGCGGGCCGGGGAGTCAAAGGCAAGTGAAGGTGGAAGCGGCCGAGGCGGCAGCAGGTAGGGGGGAAGGGCGAGAGTGGGGCCGCCGGGCCTGGCTGGCGCCGGAGGGGCGTCGCTGGGAGGCGCTTGGATCCCAACCCCTCGGAGTGTACGGCTCGCGGGCAGGAGCCGGCCCGCAGGGCCGCGAGGCCGCGGCGCACAGAGGCGGAGGCTCCGCTGGCTGCAGGGCGTGTTTGGGGCGTGCACGAAGTTGTGTCCGGGGCCCAGGGCTCTCCGCGCCAGCCGTGCGAATTGTCAGTCCCCACGCGGACAGCAGCTAGGGGACTCGGAGGGTCAGGTTCCGGGGGCTGGGCCCAGTCAGTCCCATCTGCCATCCCCATCCCTTCCCAGCTGGCTCTCGGCCCTTGCGGGTCGTCTGGGCAGGCTGGGGAGAGACTGTGGAGCCGCCCCCCCCCACCCCCTTTCTCCGCTTTCGGGACCCACACCGAGACTGGGTGGAGGAGAAAAGGGAAGGCACGAAGCTTTAAAAATATTTTTAAAAGGTGGAAAGAAACAGTCGTGCTCTGCCACCCCATCTCACTCGAGGGCTGTCAAAAATCTTGGGGATCCCTTAGCCCCCACTTTAATTTGCAAATAAGAAACTGAGTGCAAGAGTAGTGACAGACGGAGCCAAGGTCACAGTGGGAGCAGCAGAGCCCGGGGTAGAATCCAGAGGTTCTGACACAAGACACGCTCTTTCCTCCACATCAGCACTTCCTTCTCTCCTCTCCCCGCCCCGCCCCCGGCCCCCGCCCCCCTTCCCCAAGCTTGAACTGATACCTGCTGTGTTGGCCGGCAGACCCCTCCAGCCTGTATTGATTCTAGCTGAAGCCTGGAGACTTGTTCACTGGACTCGTGGGTACAGATTGGGAGGGTTAGTGACCTGGCAGGGGTTGGTGACCCAGATAGTCCAGGTCTTGGCTTAGGTTTTCTGTCTCTAAAAGACCCAGGATCTGTCTCCCATGTCATTCACCTCATTGCCTTGTTTTCTCAGACCCTAGAGTCAGGAGGAGTGAGAACCCTGACCCCTAACCCAACTTCATCCAGCCAATAGGAGCCAAGTAAGTGACCCCACCTCCAGCCGCTGGCCCTTTACTCTGTTGGTCTGCACAGCTGCTCTGCTCCTCACCGGCCCCAAAGGTTGAATACATGCTACTTTATTCGAAGACTGGAGTCTTGGGAGGGAGGGAGGCATTGGGTCTGTTGGGCAAGATGTCCCTTGTCCTTCTTTCCTTGTTTCCCCCTCCCCGCCTTAGTCATTACTCAGGTCATTTTTAGCCCCTTTCTCTTTGCGCTGCTGACCTTGGCGCTTTAGTTGAAGGTCACAGTCAGTGGTGAACTCACTCTCACGCATCCCTTGGTATCTTTAGAGCACCCAGTCACTGAGCCACGAGTTTCACCCCCTACCTAACTAGGAGTGTGGGGTGGCCCCTAAATATAGTCTGGGAAACCCGAGCTGCCCTGCTGCCCCACCCTGGTATTTCCATCCAGGATAGGGGAGGGGGTACGGAGGTGTCTTGAGGCGTGTTGGGATGGCCGGGCTGAAAGGAAGTGGTGTCCTGAGTCCTCTTCCCCAAGTACTCTTTCCCAGCGGCCTGGCCCTGCAGCTGGGGGTGCCGGACAGCCTCTCTCTGTGTCCTGGAGTATTCTTCAGCTCCTGGGGCGCTCTGCACCCAGCACTGTCCAGTGTTGAGAGAGGAAGCCAGGGATTGGGGGAGGCGTGCCCGTGTGGAGGCAGCCTCCCCAGTCTCTGTTTCCTCACCCTGCCAGGTCACCATGGCAGAGCTGCGGGAAGTGCAGATCACGGAGGAGAAGCCACTGTTGCCAGGGCAGACACCCGAGGTGGCCAAGGTTATCAGAGACCCCGCCTCCCAGGCCCGAATCCCAGACCTCCAAGCATAGCCCTCACTTCTTCCCTTCCCAAACTTATGATCTCATTCTCACTCACACCCCACTATGCTCTCCACGTCTCCCCAGGTATCTCTCCCCAAACACCACAACTGAGAGTCCAGGCTTTTTTCCTGTCACTATGCTAACCTTCATCCTCTCCATGTCTCTCTTTCGTCCATTCTTTCTGTCATTGGTCTCCGTTGGTCTCTTTACCTACCTTTCTTTTATTTGTGTCTGTCTGTCTCTTTGTGATTCTACATGGCTATGTGTTTCTGTGTGTATCTGTCTGTGTGTATCTCTCCAGGAGGCTGAGTTAGCTGCCCGAATCCTCCTGGACCAGGGACAGGTAACAGCTTGGGGCAGCTCCAGGTGGGAGGAGGGGCTCTTCTCTCCCCAGGAAGGAGGGGCCCCACCTGGTTTTCTTCTCTCTGCTTCTTCTCCTTCTATTCCAGTCCTTTCCTGTCCCCATCTCCCTGCTTTCCTCCCTTCTCCTCCCTCTTCTCAGAGCTCCCCGATGCTCTTTGATCTTTCATTATTCTTTTCCACCCCCCAAATCATCTTCCAGTGTCATTTTTACCTAAATTCTTGCTGATCCTACTTCTTTTTGGCTCCAGTTTCCTCTCTTTGCCCCTACCCCTTTAACTCCCCAACTTTTCCTCTTAGCCTAACTCCTGCCTGATGGTGACCTGTTTTCCTGCAGACTCACTCTGTGGAGACACCTTATGGCTCTGTCACTTTTACTGTCTATGGCACCCCCAAGCCCAAACGGCCAGCGATACTCACCTACCATGATGTAGGACTCAACTGTAAGGACCTTCACTTCCTCTCCCATTTCTTTTTGGGAATAGGCTGGTGGCAGAGGGGGAGGGTAAAACTCCAGTGTGAGGGGAAGGGTCAGTATGGGAAGGGAGCCATGTGGTATGTCAAGGGGAAGTTCATTCATAGTCTGAATGTGGCATGAAAGAAAGAGGGTGGGTTCTGACCTGGGGACATTTTCCCCATCTGACTCTACTGTTGGGGTGATGTGGATTCTCTTTAGATAAATCCTGCTTCCAGCCGCTGTTTCAATTTGCGGATATGCAGGAAATCATTCAGAACTTCGTGCGGGTTCATGTGGATGCTCCTGGCATGGAAGAGGGGGCTCCCGTGTTCCCTTTGGGGTGAGAATTAGCTCCTTCCCTCCTCATCAGGCTGTGAGGCACATGGCAGGTATGGAGTAGATTGGATCAGGGAGAAGGAAGGGGAGGGAGAATGGTGACCCTGGGAGAGAATGAGTAGGACACGGAGGTGGGAGCCATGGGGGCAGGGTGGTGTTTTCCTTAACATTCTTTTCTTCCCCAGGTATCAATACCCATCTCTGGACCAGCTTGCGGACATGATCCCTTGCATCCTGCAGTACTTAAAGTGAGAGGCCTGGGGACCCCCTCCGAGCCAGAGTTCTCTTTCCAGCACAAGGTGGCCCTAAGAACTCCTGAGCGAGTTCTGTCTGGACTAGCTGTTATCTGTTCCAGTTGAGAGGAAGTGGGTGGCTTTGGAAAGCTGACTTGAGTCAGCAGAGTAGCCCAAGGGGCAGAGGAAAAGAAAAGGGAGCTGTGTGCTTGGCCCTGCCTCAGGCTGAGGAGGGTCTTCTCTGATCTGGAAGCTAGAGAGGAAGAGGAGGGGGTGACAAAGTCCCTGAAGAACCAGACAGGCCTGTCTTTCCCTCCCACTCCCTGCGCCTCCTCCAGAGGCAGAGGGGGTGAGAGAAGGAAAAGAAAGCCAGGTGTGGCCTCCTCGGTGTGGAAGTGCTGCTGACACCTGGGCTCGGTCCTTGACTTGGCGTTTCCTGGGCATCAGGGCCCTGGGCAGCTGTGGTTCGCTTCTTTGGCTTTCTCCTGATACTTCCTGTTGTTCACCAAAGTTGTATCCTTTTTTTTAGTATCTTGCTTTAAATTCCCTCCTTCCCAGTTCCTCCAGAGGAACCAGGAACTAAAACAGAACTAGTTGAACTAGCTCCTGAAAGTTGAGAATGGACAAAGAGCTACATAGGAAACACTGTCTGGTTGGTTGGCATGTGGGTGTTTCTTTTCAAAACACTCACTCTCCCGGAGAGAGCTGGGAAAAGACTGTGGTGTCCATATTTTAGTTCCTTGGCACCTTCTTTTTCAGCATCCCTTCAAAGGAAGGTCCCTTTCTGTCCTTTGTGCCCATGGCCTTAGGAAGGAGGGTGAGGAGTTTGGAGAGTCAAAGTTTTGGATACCAGGACTCATTAGACCTACATTTGCCTTTCACAGTTTCTCCACAATAATTGGAATTGGTGTTGGAGCTGGGGCCTATGTCCTGTCGCGATATGCTGTAAGAAATGAAAAAAAAACCCAGATAAGCAAAAGGCGGGTCCAAGGCCCAGGCATGTTTACGAGTGTGTGCTTGCGGGGAGGCTGTGAGTATGAGGGTGGGACGCAGGCCCCATGGAGCCTGGGGTGGGCAGAGCTCAGTGGGGACGGGACAAGTCCATGTCTGCCTTTGACTTCCCTCTGCTGCCCTTCAGCTTACCCACCCTGATACTGTCGAGGGTCTTGTCCTCATCAACATTGATCCCAACGCCAAAGGCTGGATGGATTGGGCAGCCCACAAGGTTTGGAGGGGCCTGTGCACTGAGATCTTGGGGGGCTTCCACTTGTGTGGGTCCATTTAGGCTCTAACAACATAACCGGCTGGCCTGTGAGCTTCAGGGAGGGGGGAAGGAGCAGGAAAAAAACTTGGGTTTCTACACCTCATAATGTCCTGAGCTTTCTCACCTGCCCTGTCCTCATAGCTAACAGGTCTCACCTCTTCCATTTCGGAGATGATTCTTGGACATCTTTTCAGCCAGGTAAGTGGTTGTGGAAGATGGAAGAAGTAGAGGGAACCAGCAGTGACTGGAATCTGTGAGGTGATTTCCTTACTTCGGACTGATCTGGGGAGGGAAGAACGCTTGCCTCTTTGCATCTAGTAACTGTTTTTGAGTTCTCTTTCCAGCCCTATTTATTCCCCCTCTATTTTCCTTCAGGAAGAGCTGTCCGGAAATTCTGAGTTGATACAAAAGTATAGAAATATCATTGCACATGCCCCCAACCTGGATAACATTGAACTGTACTGGAACAGCTACAACAAGTGAGTGGGCCTGGAAGAGAAATGTAGAAGCGGTAATGGGGGTTATGGAAGGCACAGAGGGGCCGAGGGGAGGGGAAGCAGGCTGTGTGAGGTGGGCAGGGATTGTTGGGCAGTAGGGGGCAGCTGCAGGACAGACGGGGGAGGGGGGAGAATTATGAGAAGCCGGCCCCCTCTCTGTTACTTCCTTGGACTTTTGGATTCCCTGAAGTAAGATGATCTCCTGTCCTCGTGCCCTTCATTACTTCACTGCCCTCTGACCAGGGACCTTGGGCACAAGTGGCCATAAGGCTCACGCTTGAGGCCTGTCTGCCACCTTCTCCTTCAGTTCTCACTTGTAATCACCAATATTCAACTCTTAATTTAGGGGAGGAAGATTGCTTCCTCATGGGGAAGCTGGCTGACATCTGGGTGGGTAGCACTGCTTGCCTAAACTTTTTACTTCTCTTTTAAACCCTCTTTAGTCGCCGAGACCTGAACTTTGTGCGTGGAGGCGATGTCACCCTCAAGTAAGACTTTAAGGGATAAAGCTTTGCCTCTCTCCCTGGATCTTCCCCTAGTAGATGCTTACATCCTTTAGAAGGAGGTCTTTTGCCAGGGAATTTTCTTGTCACCTCCTCCTCTATCCTGTTTAGCAAACCACCACCCTCTAGGTCTTGCCCCTTTGAACTCTGTTGGTGGGGTCAGCGGGGTTCAGAAGGTTGTTTTCTCTTTGGAGCCAACTGCTCTTCTGGGAGGAGGTGGAGGATGGAGTGCCAGGGGCTCACCACCTGCTCCCCAACACTGTGCCTCTAGGTGCCCTGTGATGCTGGTGGTAGGAGACCAAGCACCCCATGAAGATGCAGTGGTCAGTAGGGAGTCTTGGGGTGGGTGAAGGAGGGTGGCAGTCAGAGGGCTAGCCTGCCAAGAGGCAAGCTCTGTTTGGGGGCGGGGAGAGTAACTTTGGGGCATAAGAGGTTAATTCCTGACAAGAAGGAAATGGGCAGAGGCTTGATAAGAAAGGAACTTGAAGGATGCTTCTGGTGGTCCAGTGGTTAAGACTGCATGCCGCCAATGTGGGGGGCATGGGTTTGATCCCTCATCGGGGAACCAAGATTCCATATGTTGTGGGTATGGGCAAAAAATAGAATTGGGTCTGGGCCCCTGGTCCTTTGGTTGGGAGGGGCCAACGGGGAGTGTGACTTCATTCATTCAACCTCCTCCCCACTCCAGGTGGAATGTAACTCAAAACTGGACCCCACCCAGACTTCTTTCCTTAAGGTCAGTAACCCTATTCCACATCCAGCCTGACTCTTGGCCCCAGGTCCAGAGCCATAGATCTTCTCCAGATTCAGCTGCCAGGCTGGCTTCCAGGGTCCTACATGGGAGCGAGTGGGTGGGTGGAGTAAGAGCAACAAAAAACACCCCAATGGCCTGGAATGGAAAGCCTAGGGAAGAGAGCCCTCTCATACCTCTCAGCATGGCTAATTTGTTTATGTGTATATATCACTTTTTCTGGATGACTCGCTCCTGAGCAGATGGCTGACTCTGGGGGGCAGCCCCAGCTGACTCAGGTGAGCACCCCTGCCATTTGTGGGTGGGATATTAGTGGCCCTGAACTATACCCTTCGCTACACACCCCGTCTCTAACCTGCCATGGCTATGGGCTCCAGCTCACTTTCTAAGCTCACTCTGCTGTCTCCCTTTCCTCATTTTACTTTCACAGCCAGGCAAGCTGACCGAGGCCTTCAAGTACTTCCTGCAGGGCATGGGCTATAGTGAGTATGGGGGTCAGAGGCTGTCATGAGGACAAGAGATTGTGGCGTAGGAGGAGGGAGGGGCAAATTCTTGGATTTACCACCGTCTGTGAAATCCAGCTCACTGACCCCTGGCCCTGTTTGTAACTCTTGTCTCCACCCAAGCACCCCACTCTGAGTTGCCTGCTTCTCTTCCCCCTCTTTCTGACTGCTGGCTTTTCCTTCCATCTCCACAGTGGCCTCATCCTGCATGACGCGCCTGTCCCGGTCTCGCACGGCTTCCCTGACGAGCGCAGCATCCATTGATGGCAGCCGGTCCCGCTCTCGCACCCTGTCCCAGAGCAGCGAGTCTGGGACTCTTTCTTCAGGGCCCCCGGGGCACACCATGGAGGTCTCCTGTTGAATGACCCTTGTTGCCCTGGTGTGGGACCCAGCCCTCACCTCCCCCAGTACTAACCTGGGAGGTGCATAGGGCACTGGGCCCAAGTGAGCACAGGAAGCTGGGCAGATCATGTGGGGAGATGACCTTGATCTTTGATTGCTACCCTAACCTTGACCTCTAACCTGTGATTTCCCTCAGCTCCTGGGAGAGATGTCCTAATATCTCTTAGGGACCCAGACCCCTAAATGATCCCTCTCCTTCATCTTGGTGTTAAGGCGGAGAAGGCATGTATCCCTGCTCCCTAATCTGGGTGTCTGTAGCTAAGGGACAAGAGGTTGTAGAAGTTGTCCGTGGTGACTCCCCCAGACTCTCCCTCCTTATCCCAGACTGCAAGGGTAAGGGGCTCCGGGCTGGGGCTCCACTCACCAAAGCTGACATGGTGTCGCATTAATCCTTCACGCCTCTGAAGGGCGTGGGCCTAAATGAATGTGTGACAGGGGAGAACTGCTGGTGGGTTAGTAGTCCTCAGGACATGCCAGAAACATTCAGTGTGGAAATGGAAGTTGGAATGGGAGGCGGTGGGCGGTGAACAAGCGTGACGGAAGGACTGGGGCTGGGCAGTAGGGAGGGGACTGGGGCCGTTGGCTGCTCTAACTCTGGTAGCTATCTAGACAGCGTGTGTCTAGAGGGGGGTGGGGGGGCCAAGCTGGGCATGGCTGCTTGGGGCTTGGCATGGGGGTGGGAAGGGCTGCCTTGGGGCTCTGACCACCGTGTGTTATATGTGGGGGGTGCCCTCCTGTCTCCCACAACTTCTGCTGTAACAATAAACTATAGAGGAATCTAAGCTCCATTGTTCTTCTGGGTCTGAATATGCCTGCCTCATGCCCCTTTTCTGCCTCTCCCTCCTCAGCCCTTACATTTCTCTTCTCAAGGTGACAAAACCACAGGAGAGGGCTTGTATAGCATGTGTTAGTCGCACAGTCAGGTCCACCTCTTTGCACACCCCATGGACCAGGCTCCTCTGTCCATGAAATTCTCCAGGCAAGGATACTGGAGTGGGTTGCCATGCTCTCTTCCAGGGGATCTTCTTGACACAGGGATTGAACCCCGGATTCCTGTATCATAGGCAAATTCTTTACTCTAAGCCACCAGGGAAGCCCCTGTATACCATAGACAGGATATAAAATGTGACCTCATGGTCACTGGTTCCTACACTTAATAGCATGGTATTGCCCTTGATATTGATAGGATATCCCAGTTGGGGGCCAGAGAAGGTACTCAGATCTTAAGAGACTTCCTTATCAGTGGACTGGCCCACTGAGAAATGCCATAGGATTTTAGAGACATCACCAACATCATGATTTAAAGAGGGAAGCACAGAAAACTGACGCAAGTGTCCAAGGACATCTTTTGACTCATTTTCTGGCAGATCCTCCCTAGGGTTCTGTAGATTTCATTTTCGATTGATTGATACAGTCAGTGGACCAGGCCTCATGCAGTTGCTAGAGAAGTTGGATTGCTCATAGTTGATCCCAATCTGAAGTCTCCTTCAGGAGAGTTACAGCAAAAGAGAGGACTTCCTCTTAGGAATTTCTCCTCTTCTGTGAATCAGGGAGTTAATTAGACTATGCGTATGGTTCTTTGAGAAGCTTTTCAAGTAAGAACAATGATCAAGAGGACTTCAGCTATTCTGTGGCTATTGCAGGCTGATTCTTACGCTCTTGGGTCACAAGAAGTAAAAATGAGAAGGCACCATGTAGCATTACTGGCAAGAGGATTGTAGATGGATTGTTTACAAGGTCATTTGTTAGATTACTTCATATAATAGAAATGCCATAGGCAATTGCAATTTCCTCAGTGGAACTGAGCTAAGGACTAGTGTAGCTTGAGATCTGGTGCTGACACAATGGCATCAAAGTGGAACGTGGAATGTATGCTTGAATCTTGAGTATTTCCTCACTGTCACACAGGATGAAATCTATCTTAAATGCAGTAGGCCAGGATCAGAAGGGGGCTGTATTAGGTGACTAGCAGAGATACAGACCCTGGAGAAGGGAACAGCAACCCACTCCAGTATTCTTGCCTGGAGAATCCCATGGACAGAGAAGCCTGGCAGGCTGCAGTCCTTTGGGTCGCAAAGAGTTGGACATGACAGAAGCGGCTTAGCACGCGTGCACGCACACAGAGATAGAGGTTACAGAGCTGGCTATGGACGGTGAGGGTGTTGACCAACCACACACAGGGTAGAGAGCAAGCAGGGTTTAAATGCCATGCTAAAGAAGTGAAACAGCATAATTGGAATCATTGGACCAACCAGCTCCTAGATAAACATGCAAAAAGGCAAAGAACTTACAGCCTTGACCAGCAATACCTGCCGTTGTTCATTATGGAAGGGAAGGCCAGTCTTCTCACTACGTTTACCTACAAAGATAACACTGTTATCAGGGTACTCTTCAAAAGAGGGAGTAAATTACATTTGTGTATACAAATCAGAGAGTGTGTATCTGCCATGGAGGTGGGTGTGAATGGGTGGTGACTGGATCTCTCTCTCCTACAGATGTGTCTGCATCTTTAGGAAACCCAAGAATTAAGTAGAGGGAGAGATGCTGTCTGCTGGGAGCAAGGGAGAGGGGCTTTGCTGTCCTTGACTGACCTCTCTGCTTTGCTGGTCCTGCACACTCTGGGCTAGCCCATGGGGATGCAGTGCCCCCCTGTGGTTGGCATGGTTCTTCCTAACTTTCCCCAGCTCCCAGGTCCCTTCCAAAGTCTCCCATGGCTCTTTATGATTCTAGTGGTAGCTCTGGAGGGAAGGCCTGATACCGTGGTCAGCAGTAGTCTGTGGCTCTTGCCCATTCTCAAGATCAGAGCTTAGAGGAGACGTGTGGGGACTTAATAGATGTCATACCACAAACTACCTCTCTTTTGTCTTGGCTTCAGGCTTCAGTTCAGTTCAGTCGCGTCTGACTCTTTGCGACCCCATGAACCGCAGCACGCCAGGCCTCCCTGTCCATCACCAACTCCCAGAGTCCACCCAAACCCATGTCCATCCAGTTGGTGATGCCATCCAGCCATCTCATCCTCTGTTGTCCCCTTCTCCTCCTGCCCCCAATCCTTCCCAGCATCAGGGTCTTTTCCAATGAGTCAACTCTTTACATGAGGTGGCCAAAGTATTGGAGTTTCAGCTTCAATATCAGTCCTTCCAATGAACACCCAGGACTGATCTTCTTTAGGATGGACTGGTTGGATCTCCTTGCAGTCCAACGGACTCTCAAGAGTCTTCTCCAACACCACAGTTCAAAAGCATCAATTCTTTGGTGCTCAGGTTTCTTCACTGTCCAACTCTCACCACTGGAAAAACCGTAGCCTTGACTAGATGGACCTTTGTTGGCAAAGTAACGTCTCTGCTTCTAAATATGCTGTCTAAGTTGGTCATAACTTTCCATCTAAGGAGTAAGTGTCTTTTAATTTCATGGCTGCAATCACCATCTGCAGTGATTTTGAAGCCCCCCAAAATAAAGTCAGCCACTGTTTCCACTGTTTCCCCATCTATTTGCCATGAAGTGATGGGACCAGAGGCCATGATCTTGGTTTTCTGAATGTTGAGCTTTAAGCCAATTTTTTCACTCCCCTCTTTCACTTTCATCAAGAGGCTCTTTAGTTCCTCTTCACTTTCTCCCATAAGGGTGGTGTCATCAGCATATCTGAGGTTATTGATATTTCTCCCGGCAATCTTGATTCCAGCTTGTGCTTCTTCCAGCCCAGTGTTTCTCATGATGTACTGTGCATATAAGTTAAATAAGCAGAGTGACAATATACAGCCTTGATGTACTCCTTTTCCTATTTGGAACTAGTCTGTTGTTCCTTGTTTCTCTCTTCCTCTTATTCTCAAGGATTGTTTTCCTGGCTTTAGGGACAGAAGCCCAAGACAGCTAAGCAAGGGAGCCATGGGAAGGAGATTAAAACTAGAACACAGTGATGACAGCCCTTAAAAATTCTGGAACTACTAGAGACATGAAAAGGTGATTCTTTGAAGGAACACACTAAGCAGTGACACTGCAGTGGGAGGATGGAAGTTAAGCTTTAGTGAGCACCCCTCTAACAGGGAATAGCCAGAGTGGGAGACATCACCTTTCTACAGAGATTTTAGGACTAAAGCGGAAAGTGTGAGTCAATTCTGACCAGGGCGCAGGGGTGTGGTCAGGGTAAACAGTGCCCAGAGCAATGAAGTCACAACATAACCTTCTCTTCTCACCAACATTAGCATTTTCCTCCAACTGGATAAATATACAGTAAAAATAGAATGCTTCCTTCTTATTTTTTCACTTTCAATGAATCTAAAGAAAGTAACTCAGGGACTTTCCTGGTGGTACAGTGGATAAAAGCCTGCCTGCCAATGCAGGGAACATGCGTTCAATCCCTGGTCTGGGAAGATCCTACTTGCCGTGAAGCAACTAAGCTTGTGTGCCACAAGTACTGAGTCTGTGGAGCCCAGGAGCTGAAACCACTGAAGCCCACGTACCACGAGTCTTGTAGCCAGTGAGCTCTAGGGCCTGGGAGCAACAACTAATAAGCCTCTGTGCTGCGACTGCTGAAGCCCTAGAGCCTGTGTTCCGCAGCAAGAGAAGCCACCGCCATGAGAAGCCCACGCACCGCAACTAGAGAGGAGCCCCCGCACTCTCCGCTAGAGTTAGAGAAAGCCTCCGCACAGCAGTGAAGGCCCTGCACAGCCAAATAAATAAATATATATGTTAGCTGCTCAGTCGTGTCCGACTCTGTGACCCCATGAACTACAGACCTCGGGGCTCCTGTGTCCATCTAGGCAAGGATACTGGAGTGGGTTGCCATTTCCTTTTCCAGGGGATCTTCCTGACCCAGGGATTGAACCTGGGCCTCCTGCACTGCAGCCAGATTCTTTACCATCTGAGCCACCAGGGAAGGCCAAATAAATAAATAAAGTTAACCACCTCCCTCCCAGTCTGTGGAGATTATTAAAGACGCCAGTTGTCAATTATTTCCGTTTTTACTTCAGTTTTTGTTGTTACTTTTTAAATACAATTTTATTTAAACATAATTATTTAAGTAAAGTTAAATAAAAAAAAGCAACTCACAACAAAAATTGAAATAAAAAAGGAAATAATTGACAACTGGTGTTTTTAAGCATCTTCACAGACTGGGGGTATGGGTGGGTGTCACCCTGTCTGAACCCCTTTTTGCTTCACCTTTGCTAGTAACCATGGGCTTCTCCCTCAGATTGGGGGCTGGGTTGGGGGGAAACGTGAGGGTATCTGGCTGATTGGCATACTCATGTTACCAACCCACCCCAATTAGCTGTTTCTTACTCTATCACCCAGAGCCAGGAGCAAGAGACCATTTCCTCTGGCAAGACATTGGAAAACTGTCCTTCAGGGAAGGGTGAAATGGCATGAATTGCCTCATAAGAATGAGTTCAGAGCTCTTTGCTTTTTGTTTCTGGGTATATCTTGTTCATATGTGCTGTTCTCTGACTGGCCTCCCACCTGGCTCTGAGGTATTCACTGAATACTGTTCAGTATGCTGTTCCCCATCTCTATTTTTTTCTTACAACAGCAATATCTAAACCAAACTCTTAGCTTGTAAGCAAAGGAAAGGTGGGGAACTCCCAAAATTACTTCAGAGAATTATTCATTTTTTAATTTGTAATTTATTTTTTGGTCACTCCACAAGATTTGTGGAATCTGTTCCCTGATCAGGGATTGAACCTGGGCTAATGGCAGTGAAAGTAACCATTAGATCACCAAGGAACTCTCCCAGAGAATCATTTATTGGTGCACAAATGGAAAGCTGGCTCAAAGTGGGAAGGAAGTTGGAGGTTTCACTCTTCTGTTTCAGATTTTTTTTTCTTGTTTAAATATGTAAAAAATAGATGGCGTGGAGAAGATGGGTGAGGAAGAGACACAGAAAGAAGACTTGAGATTTGAAAACTGTATAAATTCTCTTGTGATTATTCCAACTAGTTTCTCCTCTTATCCACTTTTCCAACCTGTATATCTTTGCTCTGAGTTTTATATTTCAGCTCTCATGACTCTGATTTTCTTCAGTTACAATCTATCTTTCAAGGCTGAGTGAATCAGAGTTCTCTCCTGAATCTAGCTTCTAGTCACCATGCCCCAGTTAACTCAGCTCTCAGTTCTCCCTCCTGTCCTATGGAGGACATTCCATTCTTCCTCATTTCTAGCTCATTCAGAAATCACACTCATTTTCTGCTCCCTTAGAGCCCTTTCTGGCTCCTTGCTGGGGATTTAGAGCTTTTGAAAATGATCAAGATTGTTCCTTTTCTTCATCCCAGTGTTCTCTCTATGTGGCATTCCCTACCTCTATTCCAGCTCTTGATACAATATGGTTCAAACTAAAGATGGTTCCTGGTTGATAAGAATCTTGAGAAAGGAAAAGGAAGTGGACTTTGGAAGGATGGCTGAAAGCAGAGGAGGAGAAGGGAAATCTAAAGGCCCATGGGTTGGGAGGAAGCCAAAAAATGCATGATCCACTCATGCTTAAAATCTCCAGCCTCTGCTCATTGTCGTCAAATGCTGATAGCATCAGTGACCCAGAAACATATGGAGAGCCCTAGAGTCTAATGTGCTCCTCCTCAAGCCTCCTTTCTATAGTCATATAAATTCTTAGTACCAGAAGTAGCTAACTGCCATATAATCGTGTCCCTTCCAGAGTCCTGGCAAGATCACTGGAGTCAAAGGCAGCAGAGAATCGATGGTGTGTGGAATGTCTTCTGACTGCCCTTCCAGAGTTCTTTAGGACCTGTGCCTCACAAGGCTGACCTATGCGCAATCACCCGTAGACATTTTTGTCCTTGGTTTCTGTTTGGGTATGGCCAACAGAAGACACTGGCAGCAGGCCACAGAGTAGAAGGAGAGTGAGGATATTCCTCTGACTTCCTCCTGGTCCCTGCAGGGTGGTTGTATCCCTGTACCAAGGCCACAGCTCTTATTGAACAGCCCTCTACTTTCTGGTTGCTACTCCCTCTGTTTAGCCTAGGTAACTGCATTGTTATTACAGCCCCAAGGAATTGCACCATCCCTTGCTGCTCTGCCTAAACCCTGCCCACACCTTTCTATATACTTTATTAAGCTTGCCTCACTTATCCAGAGTGCTCTCTGCTTTCTTATGAAACCCTAACGTGGAAGGTGGGGAGGAAAAGGTAAGGTAGGAAAAGAAAAAGCTACCTCTTTAGTTTTTCTTAGAATCACAGAAACATGGGTTTGAAGCCCAGTTAGCTACCAAGTTATTTAACTTTTCTAGTACTTCCCGTGACTTACCATAGGGATAATACTTACCTGGTAGAGTTGGGAAGGTGAGATAATATATGTGAAAGCAATAGAACAGCGCCAGATGCTCAGCATAGAAATTCTATTATTACTACATTGGAGTGTATTCCATGTGAGAGCAATTAATACTGAAGGGAAAACAAAATAGGATGGTGCTTCAGGGAACTTATTTCCCTTGTCAGACATTTTTATTTAGCTTTGCTCAAGGCTTGCCTTCTCACTGATCCCTGTGAGTGTAAGCTGGGTTGGTGTGGAGGTTTGTGTATATTAATTTACAGGAAGGGGAATGGGATGGACAGGAGACAGACTGAGACAAGAATGAAACTCAGGAGACCTTGTCTATGTTAAGGCCAGTTAAATACCAAAAATATGAGAAGGAGCAAACTGGCGAGCAGTCAAGTGCACAGGGTACACCTTCTCTTTCCTTATTTCTCCACTAAGTCTGATATATTCTTCCATCCCACAGGTCAGTGGCTGGGCAACAGTCACTTGATAGATCTCGGTTTTAGATAATGTATATGTCCTTAGCAGCTCTTAAGAGAAGCAACACATTTTAAGAACTATTCAAACTGAAAGGCAAATGGTCTAGAGAGGAGGGGCTTCAGCCATAGTGGCAGGTAAGGCAGGCAGAAAGAAAGTCACTAAGTCATGGGCTGAGCCCAGTAATCACCCCAGACATCTATCTGGCATCTCTCTCTCTCTCTCTAAGCACACTGCTTCTTAATCCCTCAGCACGAGGTTGCTGGAAGGAGACAGAGACTCCAAGAAGAGCAAGAGTGTCCCTGAAGCCACATGGGGCTCAGCATGAAACAGAGGAAGCGTATGGAAATAGCCTCCATTTAGCTTTATCTCAAGAGTCTGTTGGATGCTTTGTGGGAGGCTGATAATAGGCACTGGGAGTACGGTAGGTGTGGATAGCATAGGAAAAAAATCTAGATCCCTAAACCTCTTCTCTCTGAATGCGGGAACTCTGGTTCAGTTTCTCAAATCTGTACACAAAGAGGCTTCCCAGGTGGCGCTAGTGGTAAACCACACTCCTGCCAATGCAGGAGATGTAAGAGATGCAGGTTCAATCCCTGGGTTGGGAAGATCCCCTGGAGGAGGGCATGGCAAACTACTCCTGTATTCTTGCCTGGAGAACCCCCATGGACAGAGGAGCTGGTACCTAGAGTACCCTACGGTTCATAGGGTCACAAAGAGTCGGACATGACTGAAGCGACTTATACACATATACACACACAGACACACACATGTGCATAAGGTGGTGGTGAGCTGTTGGGATTTTAGCAATGCTCCCATAACTGGAGGGGCTGGGCTTGCAACGGACAGAATGGAGGACTGGGGGCCCAATTCCAGAAAACAAGACTGTGTCCCACACTCACCCTTCCCGCTCGCCACTCCACCACCTCCTGACCAGGCACCTCCTAGGCAACCCGGAGAAATGAAGCACAGCACAGCTGAAGGGGAAGGACAAAATGACACTTTATTACACATAGCATAAATGGGACAAGAGTCAAATTCTCTCATTTACAAGCACTCAACCAAAACAACTTTTTCTCAGTCCTCTATGAGAAATGGCATCTCATGTGGTGAAAAGTTGGGGTCCAGGTTACAGCACAATGCCTAGTAAATGTCACTGTGTCTCAGGGAAGAAATGTCAGAGGGAGAAGTCATTTGAGCAGCTTCTCCTGGGGGTAGGGAGGTCATCTTGGGTCCATCAGAGATGTCAGGAATTTCTCAGGCCCACAAGGCAATGACAGCCATAAAAGCAAAACCAGCAGCTACACAGCTCCACTTGGCCAGAGGGGCTTCAGGACTTGTGAGTTCCCGGGGCAGAATTTCCAGGAAGGTGACATACAGGAACGTGCCAGCTGCCATGCCTTCTAACACAGCCTGCGCCAAACCCTGCCCAGCTTTAGAGCCTCCTTGAGGTACAGCCAGCGCTATGGCTAGGCCCAGGGGGGACATGAGAGCTAATGACAGAATGGAGAGCACGGCCCAATGTGATTCAGTGCCTACCTGCACCAGCCGCAGTCCTACGCCAAACACTACTATCCCCTTGTGAGCCAGGACAGCAAGACAGAGCTGCACAGTGGAGGCGACTGTGAGCTGCAGCCCCACAGCTAGACCTTCAAACACGGAGTGAAAGGAGAGTGAGAGCAAGAGGATGAGGGCTCGGAAGGGACCCCGTGAGGGCGAAGGTAGAAGTCCATGGCTGTGAGGTTCAAGCTCATGAGCTGTACCCAACTCCTGCTCCTGCACTTTGGGTGTTTCAGCAGCCCCAGGACAGCACTGCAATGCCAGCGACTCCAAAAGGAAGACAAGGAAGAAGCCCAGGGAGATGATGAGCTCTCCGTAGGGATACTCCATCTGGGTGGGAACAGAAAGAGGGGTTGTAAGATGGGAAAGTGTGCTGTGCTTGTGCTCAGTCATACCCAACTCTTTGGATCCTCTGGACTGTAGCCCGCCAGGTTCCATGGGATCTTCCAGGCAAGGATACTGGAGTGGGTTGCCATTTCCTTCTCCAGGGGTTCTTCCCCACCCAGGGATTGAACTAGAGTCTCCTACATTGATGGTGGTTTCTTTACTGCTGAGCCCTGGGGGAAGTAAGGAAGGGAGGAAATTGCATAGGATTGGGACTGGGATGAAGAGAATGGGAAGTGTGGTAACAGAACATAAAAAAGGGGAATGAAGCCAAGAGGAAACATGGATGTTTGACCACAAGAAAACCTGAGGCAATAAGGGAAAGAATATCAATAGGGTTAGAAATATGGGGAAATGATATGAAGCTTATCAAAGGGTCTAGAGAAAGAATAGAAGGTTAAACAAGAGTTCTCTCTGGGTTTCACAAGCCCAGAAGAACTGAGTGGCTCCACCTTTCCTTGCCAACAACAATGCTAGAGCTGAGGGGCAGGAAGAATTCTTAGAATTCCACACATAAATCCTCTCAAAGAGATCTGGGCAAGAAAGCAATCTCTGGTTCTCCTTACTGTCCAGGTAAGGGCTGGTGGGAGACACTTACATAAGCTGAATCAGCATCATCATGAGAATGCCCCTCACCATTTGTCCCGTTCTAGGGAGAAAAAAAGGACAAATTAAATGAGGAAAAGCAGCTTAGCTTCCTGTTCTGTGCTGTTGGCTCTACCACTTTCCTTCAAGGCCAATCTGACCTGTTTCCATCACTCCACACAAGAGCCGTCATCTTCCTTGTCGTTCCTTCTGTTCTTGGCTTTGTCACTTTTCCCCCTTTCTTCCCCTCGTTCTGTTCATCATTCTGGCCTCAGAGCCTTGCAGGTCTGCCGCTCACCTTTTTCACCAAGTTCTGGATCTCTGATTTAATTCCCTCCAAGGCTTCGGCGGTCATGTGCATGAACCCCGCTCCCAGGAAAACGCCAGCAGACACGCAGCCCAGGAAACTGAGGACCCGGCGGTGACAACCTAATTAAAAGCAGGAGTTACAATCCAGTTGGCAAAGAGGAGATAAGAAGAAGGTGACTAAGGAGCAGCACTCAATGTCTGAAGATTGGGGATGATGAGAGAATCAGAGCAAAGTATCAGGACAGGGTGACAAGGCTGAAGTCAGACCTAGGTTATGGGGACAGAAATGTGATAGGGCTGTACCTGTGGCTGTAGCAGTCTGGAACCATTTGAAGCAGATGGGAATAAGGCCAAAGACCAGAGTGAGCACCAGCAGGGCAAATAGGCAGCCAAGTTTTGCTCCTAGTAGTGGTTCCATCCTTGTGGTACAGGGTTAGTAGAGGCCTCAGAAAGACAGATGGAGTTATAGTCTTTGGAGCAGGGTGTCTCAGTTGGTCAAGCTGGAGTGTTCACTCCTGAATTTCAGGAGGCTATCAGGGATCCTCTTTCTGGTCTAGGTTGCCTCTTCTTGCGTAGCCTTACATAGGAAGCTTGCCCAGCCCGTTTCTTGCCCTTCCCCTACATGCAGGCCCCTCCCCTGGCTGACGCCTTCCTGAATTTAGAAACCAGAAACTCCAGACTCCTTGCCAGGCATGGCCTGGTGCAGTGTCTTCTCCTCCTTTTCAATGCTGTGACTAATCCAGGGACTGTCATTTTAGTTCTGGCCCAGGGCTGTTCTAATCCAGAGTGTCTATAGTAGCTCTTCCGAGCTGTTTTGTCCTGGGGACAATCTGATCCTGCCTCATCCAGGGCATTTGATCCAAGCATTCCATACTGTGCCTACTCTGCCTCAAGTCCTTTAGGTTGCTCTGTTGATACCTGAACTGCATCCTTTCAAAGGGGATTTGGGGCCACTTGGGATAAGGAGGTGGGGCTGGCAAGTGGAGCCGCCACCGCTCTGTGAGAACTAGCCGAGGAGGGGACTTTACGCTGTCACTCGAGAAATAGCTCCACGCATGGAAGTGTCTAGAAGCTGAGATTTCTGGTATTACAACACTGATACTGTTACAACTTTTGACTATTCCTTTTTCCTGATGTAAATTATAGAAGACGGACTGGGAGTTTTAAGATGAAGAAAGTTGCTGTAGCTCTGAAACAGCAAGGCCTAGGGGAAAACTGAAAAATGAACCAGGTATGCTGAAGGCTCCTGCTTGGACATGTAAAGATGGAGATGGAAGATTTGAGGCCTAAGGGGAACCGACTCTTGAGGCAAATGTGTATGAGGTTAACTCGGAGGGAGCTGAGAAAGTTGAGAGCGAAGAAGGCAGAAAAAAATAAGCCAAGCAGCTGTTGATTCCCCTGTTCAGGTGGCCTGTGTAACAACCCTGAGACCTGTTGAGCCAGTTCTCAGGAAGCTGGGGGCGCTTTCCCCCCTCCCCCATTATCTGGTGGAAGCAGCAGGATTCTTCCAGGAGAGGATGAGCTGGAGACTTGTGTGGGGACCACTGAAAATCTGAGGATTCTCTTCATTATAGGATTGGCCATGACAACAGACCTCTATACCTTTTAAGAAATCGTAAGATTCATCTCCATTCTTTGAAAACTTTTTATTATTATTAAAGCTCCAAGTGAAATCAGGTATATAGAGGTACTGTTGCTGAAACTCATCTCTATTCACCAGAGTGAACCGAAACATACAGAGTTTTGGGTGAAGTATAAGAGTAGTTTTTTTATTGTGCCAGGCAAAGGAGGCCACTGCAGGTTAATGTCCTACAGACTGTGCCCTCCCTCGAGAGAGAATATCAAGGGGTCTTATAGTTTGAGGGTGGAAACCAGGACCATAGATAAGGATCGGGGTAGATCAAGCTTGCATTCTTCACTTTCAGAAATTTTCAAAATTGTCAAAGTTGGTATTAGGTGCTCCTCGGACTGATTCTGGTGGTCCTTGAGATGATCACACCATGCAAAACCTTCTTTCTGGAATGGATGATGCTCACAAGGGAAGGGAGTGCTAGGGAGTGTTTTCTTGGAGAAGTAAACACCAGGTGCACAGTACAATTCTAGCTAGAAGGCAATCATTTGAGAAGTGCAATTGAGAAAGAAAAGCAGCTGCAGGAGGATGGCCGAGTGAACTCAAAGAATAAGGTCTGCTAGAATGGAGGATATTTGAACTAGTTTTTTTTTGCCCTAACAGTACTAGCACTCCCGTCCTGGACACCAGGTAGCTTCCGCCTCGGCCGTCAGGATAGAAGAAAACACTTAGTCACACATCCGGGTCAACTCTCAGGGGCATCTTGAGCAGGAGACGGAGGAAGTCCCGATGGTGTGATCACAGGCAAAAGATCTCCCCAGGAACTGACCCGGGCACAGCGATACAAATCCCTACAGGAGAGAGAGGGCCAACGTGGGCTGCAGGTTCTGGGCTGCAGGTTCTCGCCACCCCCCCCCTAACTCTGGTCGCGCCCTCCACACCTGCCATGTCTGCGGGCGGTGATCACAGCATGCTGCACATGCCCATCTGGACAGCACAGGTGGCAGTGTACATGGCGTGGCCGCTTAAGGACAGGCCGAGTGATTCGGGGCCAGCGACTGGCCTCCTCTGGAGACCCTCGGGCAAGGATTACCAAGGAGAACTTTTCTTCCTTTGGCTTCTTATTCTAAGACAAGGATACAGAGATGGCTAGGGGGAAAAGATGAGGGGGAAATTTCTTCAAACTTCATTCCTGTGACTCTTCTTATATTCTGTAAGTCACATACATTCAGGCCCTAAAACCTCCAAGCATTCTCTGGAATTTCCCAAATCCCCCCATCTCTGGATCTTTTTCACTGGGCTTCCCCAGGCTATTTTCTCCCCACCACAGTATTCCCAGAGTACGTACCCAGCTGAAGGGGATGGGATGGTAGGCCTGGGAAAAGCTACAGGCCAGGGGCTTAGAGGCTGTCAACTGGGGACATGGAAGTTCATGGGGACACTGTGAACACAAAGGCATGAGGTAAGGCAAAAGAACCCCAGATCATAAAACCTAGAAACTACGAGTGATAGAGTCAAAAAGGGCTAGGGAAAAGGGAGCACAGAGAAGACAAAAGGGCAAGCCAGGGGAATCACTAAGGAGGAAATTGGACAGGGACGCAAGAGTAGTGGTTGGTGGCTAGCCCTCTTTTCCTGGCCAGCCCTGAGTTCAGATCTTTGCTTGCTGGGAAAGGCAGAAGTAATACTCACTGGGGCAAAGACAAAACCAGGTCGAGGGTCCAACGGTGACTTTTCTTTTCCCTGAAATCAAAGGAAATAAAAAAAAATTTAGGCTGGGCTGAGGGGTCTGCTCTAACTCAATCTCTGCACTCCATAAATTGAGGACTCCTCTAACATTCAATTCTGGTAATTATTAACTATGTTCTTTGAGTTAAGCTGGCTATTTCTCTAATACTCCAAACAAAGAACTTTCTCTTTGCAGCAGGAGAAAGGCAGAAACTTGGCACATAATATGGTGCTCTCCCTTGTCAGTAACCTTCACTCTCAAAAAAAATCCCATTTCAAGACAATGAAATTTGCGATTACACACTGGTTCATACAGTCCTAAACAGATAAGGTTCTTAGCTCAGAAGTGCCTTGGATCAGGGTCTGGCACAAAAATGTTTTTTAAAGGTCCAGAGACTAGGCAAAATCTGTTTCCTACCACTATCTGTATGGTGGAAATAGCCACTGGCAACAGACCTATAGCCACAGACACACGGTTATAGATGCACAAATAAGCACAAAACAGGTAACAGGCTGGATCTGATCCACAGGCTGGAGTTTGCCAACTACTACTCTATATCATAATGGCTTCACATGCCTAGTATCTTCAGAGTCATCCTTATTACTATATGCCAGTCCCTTCAGTTTTCAAGGGAGTGCCAAGAACTGGTGAGAATAAGTGGGGAAAGGAGGGTAAAGTGGAAGAACAAGAAAGAACCTTACATTAAGGACCAGGTCCCTGGCGTCCATGAGAAGGGAGTGCCCAGCTTTTGTTCCATTCTCTATCAATACCTGATTACAAAAGGGGAAAGTAAGAAGCCTCGAATTACATGAAAACATAAATGTCAGTCGTTCTGTAAGCATTCCCAAATAGAACAGGGATTCTAAACGAAACAGGAATTACATATACGATGCAGATGGAGACCTGAAAAGAGGGACAAAGGGATCTACGTAGGGGGAAAATGGGCAAAAATGAAGACAAGCTCCAATGGGGACAAGTAAAGGAAAGGCATGAAAGAAACGCATGACGCTGCTTAAAAACTTGAAGGGAAAAAGGGGCTTCCACTCACCAGAAAATGACCTGTCTTGCGCCACAGGGTTCGGACTACGTCAGCGCGGTCGGCCTGGCTGGGCAGTTCGCTGAGGGAAAAAGCTGCCACCGCCACATCGAACTGCACCTGGGCACAAGACGAGGAAACGGCCGACCTGACGTCTCCCTCCTTTAAAGAGTACAGCAAAGGTCTAGCCCACTAAATTTCTTCTGCTTTCTTTTACTTTCTAACACTCAACGCTAGGTTGTAAAGCCAGGGCCACAGCTTTCCACCTGCATACTCCACATCTGGCATACTTTAAACACTGCCACTTGCCTTGGGTGATACAGGTAGAAACTGTCTGAAAAAGACACCTGGAACACAGGGCATCCCAGATCCTGAACCACCTGTGGAGGAAAGTAGAGATGTGGCGACTATGAGTGTAGGTATAAACTGAAGGGACAAAATGCTAGCTGAGGGTGAGATGCAACAGAGTAGACAACTATTAAAAAAATGGGCAGGGGGAATATCGGGTCATTTGTCCTGTTATTCTTACCCTACCCATCCACAGTCCAACAAAGGCCTCCAGCATCTTCAACGGGGTCACTGCATCAGACTCATCTTTAACTTTCGGGCCTCTCCTCTACTCCCCAGTAAAAGACCCTTTCTGGTACTCCTTTGCTTTGTAAACACCTTCAACTTTGGAAAAGCCTTTCCTTACATTTCGTCCTCACCTTTCAGTAGCTTTTCTGCCAATTCCAACATGGCAGCTGAGCTGTCCACACACATATACTCGCGTAG
Source organism: Antilocapra americana (assembly GCA_007570785.1). Lineage (NCBI taxonomy): Eukaryota > Metazoa > Chordata > Mammalia > Artiodactyla > Antilocapridae > Antilocapra > Antilocapra americana. The sequence continues at coordinate 7,564,203 of ML661889.1, read as the reverse complement.
GCTCTGGCCCCAAGCACCATGAGCAGCCCTAAAGTGGCAAAAAATAAATCATCAGTTCTCATGACAGGGTTATCCCTACAAGAGCCCCTTCTGCCCCTAATCCAACCTTGGGGGAACAGAGTGCTATGTTAAAATAGTTGGAAAAACTAGCAATCTTATTTTCTTGTTTCATCTACAACTCTTAAGAAGACTCAAAAACTACGTGAACACACACAAAAAAATCTTGATGATATATAAGTCCCTGTCCAAGATCAAGTTCCTTTCCTTTTTTATCCTTCTAAACATGGGTTTTTTCACTTGACATTTAAGTTCTGACCCTAATTTATATACCTTCTCATGCCTTGTCTAATCCGAGGGAAGAAACACATCAGTTGCCAATTTTCCTCTTCTTCCTTTGATTCTCCAGTCTCTTGATACTGACGTGGTATAAGCTAGCTCTAGCCCTCTAGAGTTAGAACGGACAGAGACAGAGACAGATACTCACCAGGTGACAGAGCCAGTACCCGAGCCAAAGTCCATCAAGGTTTGTGGCTGGAACTCTGGGAGTCGAGCTTGGATCTGAAGAAATATTCAATACCCCACAGTAGGGAAGACAGACACTTATTTAGGGTCTTGGTAAACATGATTTAGGGGACCGCAACAGAGGAAATGAGACATGAATGTCTTTTAAGATTCGATGTAAATGCATTATAGGATAGAAAGCTCTTAAAACAGTGATTCTAAACCTTTTTTGGGTCAAAAATTCCTTTCAGAGGATAAAGAGAACCTCTTGAAAAAAAATGCACATGTAATGTCCCAAGAATCCTGCCCTAGAAGATTACTTTATGAAAAAGAGAACTGAGAGTAAAAAGTTTCTGGTTGGAAGTTGAGGGAATTTCACCTCATGGAAAGCTCTGGAGACTGCCGCAAAGCCACCATCCAGTCTTGCTGCCATATACACCAGGCTCAGTCCCTCATTGTAGCTGGCAGAAAAATCAGAGACATACCACTGGGAATTAACCTCTATCCTGCAGCTACCCTCTAGACTTTAAGGAAATGAAATCTTTGCAAAGGGCTCTTCCAGCTCAACATTTTCACTGCTCAACACAGACAAGTCTTAGGGAGGCTTACAAACTAGATTGCTTTTTCAAACACTAAATGGTGTAATTATACTCCCCCAACTCTCCTTCTCAAAAGCCAAACTTTCCCTTCTTCTGCAGACCTTCTAGTCTCCCTTACCTCAGTTCTTGCCAATGATAGGTAGTTCTGCGCAAGGCACGCAGGACTTCTTCATGATGTTTCTCCGTCTGACATGAGTCTGGGGTGAGAACAAGGACTGGAAGTAAGGACCTAGGAAGAACAGGGCTCAGATACAATATCTGAATTTACTGCCTGCCATTCCCCACCAATTCCCACATGGAAAACGCTCAAGAGAGAAGCCAAACTAGAGAAAAGTTTCAGGTAAGAATAATAATCACCATCACCACCACCATAGTATATCAGATAACATTTTGCCTCTAACAGCAGTTCATTCAATTCAACCAACTCTATCTCTCAGGTTTTGTTCTGTATTAAAAGCAAGTGTAATAAAAAGTTAAAGGGTAGGATAAAGACAGTACTTTGCAGATTTCTTCACTTCCCCCAAATTTAATAACGTGATGTCTCCAAAGTTCGTATAGGAAGGAAAGGGTCTTGAAAAACTTTTCTTATAACTGTGTTCAGTTCAGTACTATTTTACATACAGAGTGCCTACTACGAACCAGGTACTACAAGTTCAGGGAATACAAAATGAACAAAAGGCAGGCCTCTTAATAGGAAGGAACTCACAATCATGAAAATAACTTGACAAATTAATTCTCTTTTCTTGTAGTACTGGAGAGGGACTTTATTTTACCTGAACAAAAACTTAGACAGTCTTAATCCAGTGGACTTGGGGGAAAAAACAAAGATCTAAATTTCAACAGGAGACTGAAACACTCATTGACCTTTACTTGAGCCCTGAGGGCAATCTCTGAAATTACTTATCTTCTTTTAGATAGGCAACATTATGAATAACTGCTCTGGTCAGAAAGTCAAATAAGAAATTGCAGTATCTATTTAAAAGGCTGCAGAATTACTACTCGCTCTTCATTTCCCTCTGCTCTTTCTATTTGGCTTACTCTTTATTTTTAAGATCTACCTGCGTTTTCCAGGAACTTTTTCTCAAGAAGAACCGCCCGTCTTTGTAGCTCCTCTGGCTCTACAGGTAAATGCCGGCTCCAGAGGTAATTGGTTAGTGCTTGCACCTGCTTCTCCATATTGGGCATCGCGCTCTCTACGGACCAAGGATGCAAAGAGGAGTCACTTGTACGCAGGGCCCAATCTCCGCTTCCTGGGCTTCCATTCCCCACCTTTACTCACCCAGCAGCAGTAACTGCGCGGCGTCAGCCAATGCCTGCGGCAGCCGCACGCATGACAGCTGCAGGATGCCAGGGTGCCGGCGATGCGGCCTCGTCCCCAGGAAATCGGACTTGTTATCCACGTGGGATACGCCGGGCACGAGGGCAGCAAGCGCCTGCAGAAAAAGAAAAGCTAATGGCGGGGGGCACAGAGGATGGCTGCGGGCCCTGGCTAAAGGAGGACCTGCCGAAAGCGCACCTCCTCGGAGACGAGCTGTTCTTGAGATCCACAGCCTCCTTTGAAAGCAGGGAAAATAGGTACTCACTCGGAACTGGGGAGCTATTCCAAAGCTGCGGCGCCATCTACCTATTGTCAGCAGATACCACGACCCTCTAGCGGTCGCCATGGCGCCAGCGGTGAACCGGAACCGGAAATTTAGGTGCCGTGTCTGTCCCTCTCACTAGCTGCGGCGAACATCCTCCGCGAACCTAGGCGCCGAGCAGAAACAGCCAATGCGGAGAACGGGTGCTTGCTAGTAGCCAATAAACAATCGAGCTGTAAATCGCCTTGGGGACCGTTTGTGCACCAATTCCGGCGTAGCCAGCCGGAAGCTAGGTGACTTCCACGCTGCGTGTTGATTTGTCTCCGCCTCCAGAAATCGGAGGGGCGGGGTTAGGTAGGTATGGGCTGGCCCTATGCTGGGCTCCCCAGAAACGCGTCACAGGATCGCAAAGAATTTGTGTTTGTATTAACTACTAGTGTTCTTTGTTTTACCTTCTGGAGAACACTGAAGTCTTGGAGTTTTTACCTCCTGTGTGAAATGGAGAGACTGCAGTAATGGGAAAAAGAACAAGGAAAGCCAGATTCAGGCGACCAAATTGATGGAATAATAGATAATAGATTTAATGTTTCTTGTTAGTTTCTCTTAATATTAAACCACTACTTTTAAACCAGGTAAATAGCTACCTTGAGAACATTATGTGACAGGTAGTGTGGCAAGCGCTGTTATACGGTACTACCTTATTTAGTCCCCATAATTCTAAAGGATAGATTATTTAAACCCCATTTTGCACCCAAGTGTCACACAAGTGTAGATGTCAGATGAGTGTATGCTCCTCGGTTCTGTCTCGTCACAATGAAGATTTGGAGTGATGGACGTTGACGCCCTCGGTGGGTCACAGCTCTTGAATCTTGGACAGACGGTGTTATAGCTCTCAGGTCTCAAACAGACCGTGTTATAGCTCTTAGATAAATCAGTGTTACAGCTCAGTGTTACACCTCTATTTTATTTAGAAGATAATAGCGGAAGAATCTAGCCTCGAAGTGTGAGGGCATGCCGCTCCAAAGATGTGAAGAGAAGAATGCAGCAGAGCGTGTCCATCTGTTTTCTCAGGGTTTTCCTTTCCCTGTCTTCTAGGCACCACCATTTTGGACTCCTGTTTCCTATTCTAACTACCTAACACAAGGAAAGTGAAAGTTCAGGTGGCTAAATATTACGCTTGAGAGCCAAGAGCTTGTTAGGTGAGAACAAGTTCTAAACCTTGGCAATCTAAGTCTGATCTTCACCTTTAACCATATGCTCTACTGGTTGTATTGGTACTTAGAATGCAAGTTCAGTTCAGTCACTCAGTCGTGTCCGACTCTTTGCGACCCCATGAACCGCAGCATGCCAGGCCTCCCTGTCCATCACCAACTCCTGGAGTCCACCCAAACCTGTGTCCATCAAGTCGGTGATGCCATCAAACCATCTCATCCTCTGTCGTCCCCTTCTCCTCTTGCCCTCAATCTTTCCCAGCATTAGGGTCTTTTCTAGTGAGTCAGCTGTTCGCATCAGGTGACCAAAGTATTGGAGCTTCAGCCTCAACAACAGTCCTTCCAATGAACACCCAGGACTGATCTTCTTTAGGATGGACTGGTTGGATCTCCTTGAAGTCCAAGGGACTCTCAAGAGTCTTCTCCAGCACCACAGTTCAAAAGCATCAATTCTTCTGCGCTCAGCTTTCATTATAGTTCAAGTCCCATATCCATACATGACCCCTGGAGAAGCCATAGCCTTGAGTAGATGGACTTAGATGGACCTTTGTTGACAAAATAATGTATCTGCTTTTTAATATGCTATCTAGGTTGGTCATAACTCTCCTTCCAAGGAGTAAACGTCTTTTAATTTCATGGCTGCAATCACCATCTATAGTGATTTTGGAGCCCAGAAAAATAAAATCAGCCACTGTTTCCACTGTTTCCCCACCTATTTGCCATGAAGTGATGGGGACGGATGCCATGATCTTAGTTTTCTGAATGTTGAGCTCTAAGCCAACTTTTTCACTCTCCTCTTTCACTTTCATCAAGAGGCTCTTTGGTTCTTCTTCACTTTCTGCCATAAGGGTGGTGTTGCCTGCATATCTGAGGTTATTGATATTTCTCCTGGGAATCTTGATTCCAGCTTGTGCTTCTTCCAGCCCAGCGTTTCTCATGATGTACTCTGAATAAAAGTTAAATAAGTGACAATATACAGTCTTGACATACCTCTTTCCTATTTGGAACCAGTCTGTTGTTCCATGTCCAGTTCTGTTACTTCCTGACCTGCATACAGGTTTCTCAAGAGGCAGGTCAGGTAGTCTGTTATTCCCATATCTTTCAGACTTTTCCACAGCTTGTTGTGATCCACACAGTCAAAGGCTTTGGCATAGTCAATAAAGCAGAAATAGAAGTTTTTCTGGAACTCTCTTGCTTTTTTGATGATCCATTGGATGTTGGCAATTTGATCTCTGGTTTCTCTGCCTTTTCTAAAACAAGCTTGAACATTTGGAAGTTCACGGTTCACGTATTGCTGAAGCCTGGCTTGGAGAATTTCACTTTACTAGCGTGTGAGATGAGTGCAATTGTGCGGTAGTTTGAGCATTCTTTGGCATTGCCTTTCTTTGGGATTGGAATGAAAACTGAGCTCTTCCAGTGCTGTGGCCACTGCTGAGTTTTCCAAATTTGCTGTCAAACTGAGTGCAGCACTTTCACAGCATCATCTTTCAGGATTTGAAACAGAGTGCTGATGACAAATCGGTACTTGCCATCTTGGGGATTCCCTGGTAGCTCAGTTGGTAAAGAATCTGCCTGCAATGCAGGAGACCTGGGTTCGATTCCTGGGTTGGGAAGATACCCTGGAGGAGGGAATGGCAAGTCACTCCAGAATTCTTGCCTGGAGAATCCCATGGACAGAGGAGCCTGGTAGGGTACTGTCCAAGGGGTCACAAGAGTCGGACACGATTTAGTAATTACACTACCACCATCTACATCTGTAGCTGCTAACCTGTAGCATCCTCTGAAAGGATTTCAGGGTGGAGATCAGGAATGAGGCACTCTGTGCTCTGGGAAAAACTGGCAGAAAAGTCCTTCATATATTTTCAGAAGATGATTTTTAAGAGCCCAATTTTTGCATCTTCTCATATTTAGAAAAGCACCAACATCTTTCATGGTGATGTCTGCTCCTCATGACTAGCAATAACCTTCACATGACTAGCAGCAACCTTCTGCAAAAATTTGTGCTTGATTGCGTGTATTCCCCCTCCTTCACCAAAATCACATATATATGGACCTTGCCTTGTGCCTCTTCAGGACAGTTTCTCAGAGCTATCTGAAATGCTATCTCCTGGCCTCTAAGTTCTCATTTTGCCCCCAAATAAAAGTTAATTCACAACTCATCACAGTCTGTGATGCAGGTCTGACCTCTGTGATAGAGGGAGGGAAAGAAAACAGGATGGATAGGCACAGTTCTAAAAAGTTAAGCCAGGCTAATGGAGAGTCTTTGAGTTCAAGGTGGCTATCAGAGAAGTCCTGCTTCCTGAGAAATAGGCCTGACTTAGTATCTGAGCTACACTCAGTCATTGTCTGAGAGCAGCCCATTAGAAGCGTAGCGGATTCATAGGCTGGCAGTTGGGGTCATCAGTTAATTATAATTACCATAGCAGGAGATCTGAGTAGTGCCTTGCCCTAGAACCACACAGATCTACTTCGACAGATAGTTTCAAGAGACAATTCCTTTAAGCTTTGTATGGGACTCCATTTTTGAAGAGAAATTTACAAGAAGGAGGTGGGAAATATAGTCACTGTTACTGTGGTTGATTTCAGGGCTGCATCTGGCACCTATCCTCTCCTTTACATTCATTCTCATTCCTCCTTGCCCTCAGCTGTCATAGTGACTTGTCTGATATTATGACCCAAACCCTCTATCCTGAATGGTCCAAATCCTTGATAGTCATATCTTTCTCCAGCTGACATTGTAGTACATATACACTCACAGTTACATGGGAATGCTGGGAAGCACCCAAGTAGATCACTTGGGTTCTACATGAATTCTTCTCTGCTCTCATTGTATAAAAAAGAGTCCTACCTCTTCCTTCTAAGTAGTGTTACTTAGCCCTGACAGTACAGTAACTCCTCATCTTCTGCTCCCTAGACCTAAGAAATCCAAAGTGTCATGACAGCAGCTATAGATTGTAGTTCAGTGAGACCCTTGATATATCTCTTGACAAGAGTGCATCCTCTCTGGGGACCTGAACCTTTGACTTGACAGAGCCCAGTGTTACAGAGATGAAAGCATGAAATTTCCATGGGTCAGAAGGAGTGATGGTAAGGGAAACCATTCCTACTTCTACTCCTTGGTTATCAGACCTATGTAATCATCCTATTGGGGACACAGTATCATTTGGAGTTCTCTGATTCAATAAGTACACTGCATCCTGAAGGATGGTAACTCATCTTTTTGGAATGTTCCCCCCAAGCTGTTGTTTCAGCTGTGCCCTTAGAAGGCCAGCCTGTAGCTTTCCCTCCCCCTCCTTTCCCTTCACTTTCTTTTCCTTTCCTTCCCTTGTCAGCAGAGTCGGACTTAGCCACTAAGCGACAACCAATACTGAGGCTGAGCAGGGCCCTATGGGACTCCTGGATTAGAAAGCCTTTCTGTGTCCCCCATTTCTTTGATTATAGGAAATAGCCTTCATTCAGCTTCCCTGAACTTCCCAGAGTTCCAATGGCCAGATTCAGCAGTTACTAATTAGGGAAGGGAGAAGATGCAAGACAGGGGAGAAATAGTCGAGAGAAACAACAGGGCAGCCTTGGGGCAGGGTCCTGGTTCCCCATCAGAGGATACACACAATAATATCAATTATTGATATTATAATAGCAACAATGAGTTGTTTTGCAGATACTGAAACCCCCTCCCAGAGGAAGAAGTTAGCTATTAACAATGGTATGCTGCCCAAAAGCATGTAGACCTCAGACCAGTTGGAACTGGAAGGCTGATGATGATGACTCATCCTTACCTCACTACCAACCCCTTAGAAGAATGCAAACCTGTCACTGCCTTGATCCTTATCACTACTTGACTGTAAGACCTCTCCCTATTCCCTAGGGAGGAGGGCACTGTTCTTGAGGTGCTAACCTACTGTGTTCCCTCTTTGCCTGGCAGGGAAATAAAGCCACTCTATCTTTTTTTCTCTGTAACTCTGTATTTCTGTTTGACATCAGCGCACAGAGAGCCAATATTTTGGCATCAATACCAATTAATGCTTCGCATTAGTCCTTTGCTTTTCCTGTAGAAGTAAGTGATACTGTTGAAATAACTTCAAAAGAAATTAGGGGAGTTCTTATGAACTGTGATTAAAAATAGAATGTGGTGGTTTAGCTACTTCTCCTTGGTCATAACCCTCTGTATCTTCGATTTTACTTATCAAGCCAGTAGAGCCATCTGGTGATGACTGCACTAACTTTTCATCTTATGGTATATGACTTCTGTCTTCCCCAGATTTGATAAATAATTTATCCTCACACAGTTCGCTGATGCAGGCCACATAGATGGTCTCAAGCCATAGTCTTGATGCCAAAGGCAGTGTCATTCATCCTCTTGCACTGTCCCTGGTTATGATGGTAATGAAAGTGGGATCTCATTGTGGTATTTAATTGCCTCAATAGAAGGGTTTTCTCAGTTAAAATATGCCCCACTGAATTAGTTTGAGAAATATCCAAGATGTGTGGGTAAACTGAGTGAAACCCTGTGGGGCTCCTAGGCATGGAGGCATTTTCTGCCCCCCATTTCTTGTAGGCAAGATTCCAGCCCCATGTCTTCCTTGAGTTCCAAATGGCAGATTCAAACAATTGCTAACCAAAGGAGGAGCAGTCAAGAAGCCCCCTGAAGCAATATTAACAGGACCAGAGATGCTGTTCTCAAGATTAGGAGACCATTTGAGACAAGATTAAGGGAGTGCAGGCCCTTGTTGTTGGTCAGTAGCCAAGTTGTGTCAGTCTCTGCGACACCATAGGCTGCAGTGCTCCAGGCCTCCCTGTCCTTCACCGTCTCCCAGAGCTTGCTCAAACTCATGTCCATTGAGTCAGTGATGCCATCCAGCCCCCAAATGTCATACTCTGTTGTCCCTTTTTCCTCCTGCCTTCAATATTTCACAGCATCAGGGTCTTTGCCAATGAGTTGGCTCTTTGCATCAGGTGGCTAAAGTATTGGGCTTCAGCTTCAGCATTGGTCCTTCCAATGAATATTCAGGGTTGATTTCCTTTAGGACTGACTGGTTTGATCTTCTTGCTGTCCAGGGAACTCTCAAGAGTCTTCTCCAGCACCACAGTTTGAAAGCATCAATTCTTAGGCACTCAGCCTTTTTTATAGTCCAACTCTCATATTCGTACATGATTCCTGGACAAACCATAGCTTTGAATAGGGGAAGCACACTGACTGAAACTGCCCATTCTGGCCAGGCACCACGATAACCATTTGCATGAGTTGTTTTCTGACAGGAGGTCCTGATAAGGAACATGGAACAAATAAGCCGCCACTAACCGGAAGAGTTTGGGAAAGGTCAAAAGGAGACACCACGTGTCAGATCACCTCCCAGAATCCCGGCTGGCATCCATCTTGGTTGAGCGATGTGTGTGCCACCAAGAAGGACTCTGAGAATGATTGGTCAAAGAACCGAGAAACTAATCCCATTACTATAAAATGCTAAACTTTGAGCCATGTGGCAGAGCAGTTCTCTTGAGCTCCCTACTGCTCTCCACCTGGGCACCCTTTCCCAATAAAATCTCTTGCTTTGTCAGCACATGTGTCTCCTCAGACAGTTATTTTCTGAGTGTTAGACAAGAGCCAACTCTCGGACCCTGGAGGGGTCCCTCTTTCTGCAACATGGACCTTTGTTGGCAAAGTGATGTCTCTGCTTCTTAGTACACTGTTTAGGTTTGTCATAGCTTTCCTTCCAAGAGGCAAGTGTCTTTTAATTTCATAGCTACAGTCATCATCCACGGTGATTTTGGAGCCCAAGAAATTAAAATCTGTCACTGTTTCCACTTTTTCCCCTTCTATTTGCCATGAAGTGATGGGACCAGATGCCATGATCTTAGTTTTTTGAATGTTGAGTTTTAAGCCAGCTTTTTCACTGTCTTCTTTCACACTCATCAAGAGATGATTTAGTTCCTCTTCACTTTCTGCCCTTATAGTGGTATCATCTGCATATCTGAGGTTGTTGATATTTCTCCTGGCAATCTTGATTCCAGCTTGTGCTTCAGGGAATTCCCTGGTGGTCCAGTGGTTAGGACTGTTCTCTCACTGCTGAGGGCCCAGGTTTGATCCCTGGTTGGGGAACTAAGTTCCCAAAGCACAGCAAAAAATAGAAAACCCAGCTTGTACTTCATCCAGCCTGGCATTTTGCACGATGTACTCTGCATATAAGTTAAATTATCAGGATGACAAGATAAAGCCTTTACATACTCCTTTCCCAATTTTGAACCAGACCCTGCACATACTCTATTCTTGCCAGAGACCCCAGCCTTGAACCATTGCTATAAAACTTCTTATCAAATCCTTCTTGGTTGGGACAAATAGTTTCCGAGGGCAGGAGCCCACTGTGTCTCCCTTTGCCTGGCAAAGCAATGAAGCTATTCTTTTCCATTTCTCTTAGAACTCTGAGATTTGATTTGGCACTGGTGTACAAAGAGGCTGAGCTTTCAGCATCATGGGCACAAAATTTCTAAAATGCTGGTGACTGTCGATTTGCTCACCACTATATTCACAGCACTTAGAATAGTGCTTGTTACATCAAAGGCACTAAGAAAGAAATGTCGGTTAAGTAAGTAGTAGTATTCTAAGAATGACTCTGTTGTCTTCATAGAAGAATAAAAAGTTAGCTGAAGTATCATTTTTTTTTGATGTCTACATGGTAATTTTTACTTTTTCAGTGGAATGACATGGATTATTATTGTCTGTACTCCTCTTTTGGGCTTCCCTGCTGGCCCAGTGGTAAAGAATTGACTGGCCAATGCAGGAGATGCAGGTTCAATCCCTGGGTTGGGAAGATCTCCTGCATGAGGACAGTGTAACCCACTCTAGTGTTTTTGCCTGGGAAATGGACGTGGCAGCCCACTCTAGTGTTCTTGCCTATGGGCAGAGGAGCCTGGCAGGCTACAGTCCATGGGGTCACAAAAGAGTTGGACAGGACTTAGTGACTTACAGCAACAAAATATGTCCCTCTATTAATGGTCTACTTTTCCTACTTAGGAATTTTCAGAGTGCTTTTCTTTTGTTATGTTTTAGACATTCTTTTTAAAAGCAATGGTGGGAATTGCCTATGGTGAGAATCTATGGGGTCTACCTATTTCTAAAACCAATTCCCTACCTCCTGCCAAAGAAATATTTTTTGTATCTTTGGTTATCGATTCTGTGTCTTGTGCTTTATGTTCATTTTTGGACTCTCAGTATGTTTCAAGCTAATTCTCTAGAAATCTCTAGCATAGTCCTTTTCTTCTCGCTGTGGTTAAGGATGGTATCATTACCAACTAAATTAACACCTCGTTCTAATGTTTAGATATTTAGGTTTCTGGCATTTGACTGTGCTTTGAAAACTGTACTTTCTACAGTGTGGAAAGGGGAAGTTATTAAAAAACATATGTTAGATTTAGGGCCCTTTCAGGTTAATAAGTCTTATTAATAGATTTGGGGACCAAGTTAGATATTCAACAAGTAGACATGGTACATTTTCTACTGGCTTGACTTCTGTGTTGCTGGAATGTAATTTAAATGTGACTCTGGGCTCAGAGTGATTCTTGCCCCAGGGAGGGAAGGCAAGACCAAGAAAATTCTCTAACAGTGATAAAGATTCACTGGATTGACCAAATTGACTTAGAATAGATTTCTTTACATCTCTCTTATGACTTTGAATGATTCAGCAGGCCAAGAACTACAAGAAAGGATATGTGTTTTATTTTGAGTAATCAGATTAAGTATAAAGCCCATAGGCTTCAAAATTTCAAAGTACGGGCACTCCTGAGAAAACATATTTATGACATACACATTCACTTGATTAATGCAGCATTTACATTTATTTCTGTCAATTAGCTAAAAGGGAGTAAGCGAATGTGTAGTATAGGAAAAGAGGAACAGAGACACCAACCTGGAAACAATGTTTTCATCATGCCAGTGTTTTCATGCCATGCCATTGCTGCCTGGTGACTGCTGCACATCAGTGACTGCCACCTGCAAGATTTTCTTCCTCACTTTTGCACAAGAAGGCTGAGTCCCTTCAAAGACTAGTGGTCATGGTCTGCAGAAACTCCGATTCAGCTGTCTCCATTAGCAGTAAAGGGATGTTGGAGCTCGACTACTCAATATTCAGAGATGGTGTGGCTTCCCAGGCTTATATGCTAAAACTCATACTAGGGATTGCAGGTTAGTGCAGACAGCTGGGAACCTGACCCTAGATCCTCATCAGTTCTTCCACAAAAGCTGGATGTTTGCTTACTTATTTCAGATACAAACACAATTTCTACTTTTAACATTTTCTCTCAAAGACAGATTTAAAAATAAGATTTACATACACATATTTATGAGATTTAAAAATAACAATATGTTTGTAATTTGACATGGTGAAGTAAAAGCTCTTGGTCAAAACAATTCACTTCACTAGCAGGTAAGGCATCCTTTTAAAAATACCTAAACGAATCACTTCTCAGATGGCTCAGTTGTAAAGAATCTGCCTGCCCGTGCAGGAGACACGGGTTCGAGCCCTTGAGAAGATCCTCTGGAGGAGGGAATACCAATCCATTCCAGTAGCCTTGCCTGGGAAATCCCCTACAGAGAAGTCTGGTGGACTACAGTCCACAGGGTTGCAAAAATCAGACGTGATTAAGCGACTGAGCACAAACAAGTCTCACAGATCACCGTATGTGTCCAATATTAGTTGGCTGGCATCCATCTGATTTGTCCCATGTGCTTTAGAGTTATAAGCAGTCTCCTTCTGTTACTCAATCTTTTCATCAACTGAGGACCACATGCTGGGCTGGGCAGATTCCTTCAAGGGAACTGAGTTCCTTTCCTGGTCATCAACCTAAAGGAAATCTTTATGTTTGTTTGTTTATAATTAAATATTTATTATTATTTTTTGTCCATGCCAGGTGGCATGTGGGGTCTATTTTCCCAACCAAGGGTCAAACCTGTGTCCCTTAAATTGCAAGGCAGATTCTTAACCACTGGAAAATCCATACAAATCTATAAGAAGCCCTGGTATTTTTAAGCTGCAGCAAAACAGGCAAAGCGCTCCAACTAGCATCAGCCTTGACTGGCAATAGCTGTTGTTCATTTCGGAAGGGAAGGCAGGTCTTAGTACATTTACCTACAAAGATAACACTGTTTTCAGGGTAATCTTTGAAAGAGGGAGTACATACAGCTATGTGTACATATGTAAGAGTATTATAGGGCTCTTTCCACATTCTTGGACAGCGATATCACAGAAGTGAGTAATTGCTTCCACAAGACTTAGGAAACTAACAAGGACCTACTATATAACACACAGAACTATACTCAATACCTTGTAATAACTTTAAGGGAAAAGAATCTGAAAAGAAATATATGTATAGATAGATAGATATAGATATTTGTATAACTGAATCACTGTGCTGTGCACCTGCAACTAACATGATATTATAAATCAACTATACTTCCATTAAAAAAATAAATGAGTTATAAAGATGTAATGAACAACAACAAAAAAGACTCTTAGGTAAGCAAAATTTTTTATTCAAAGAGATACCTTGTGCACAAGGGAGAAGATGAGGGGATAAGTGTCAGTTCCCTGAGTAGAAGGGGCAAGTGATTTTTGTAACAAAAGGGAGGGTTTGTCTCGTGATCACCAATAATCTCCAGAAATCATGAAACTTGTTTGACAAGCAGCAGGTGGCTCCAAGATAGCTATCAGGAATAGGAGTGCTTCTGTGAGGGAATAGAAGTACATGAGAATTTTCTGTAAGAAAGCACCAGAACAGATAAGGTTCAAATTTATAGTTGAGTTTCTTGTCTTGTGGCAACTGAGTATACTCATTAGTGTAACAGAGATAAAGGTAATCTTTTACTGCTGTGAGCCTGATGTTTGTCTCTGGAACTAAGGCTTCCAAGTCCTTTTTTCCCAAGACCATTCACTTCCTTTTCCAAAATGACTACTTTTGTATCCTGTCTCAAGAGCATGTGTATGTATCTGCCATGGAGGTGGAGTGTGAATGTATGGTGACTGTGTGTGTCTCTCCTACAGATGTCTCTGCATCTATAAGAAACCCAAGGGTTAGGTAGAGGGAGAGATGCTCTTTGCTAGGAGCAAGGGAGAGGGGCTTTGCTGTCCTTGACTGACCTCTCTGCTTTGTTGGTCCTGCACACTCCAGGGTATGCCATGGGGATGCAGTGGCCCCTGTGTTTGGCATAGCTCTTCCTAATTGTCCTTCCCAGGTCCCTTCCTAAGTCAGTCCTGAATCTGACTTCTCGTCACCATGCCCCATCTAACTCAGCTGTCCTTCCTGTCCTATGGTTCTTACTTCGTTCTTCCTCATTTCTAGCTCATTTGGAAATCACATTCATCTGCTCTCTTAGAGGCCCTCTCTGGCTCCTTTCTGGGGATTTAGACCTTTTGTAAATGATCAAAATCGTTCCTTTTCTTGACCCCAATATTCTCTCTATGCAGCATTCTCTGGCTCTGTTCTAGCTCTTGATACAATATGGTTGTATACAAGCCTGGCATGCTGCTGTCCATGGGGTTGAAAAGAGTCGGACAAGACTGAGCAACTGAACTGAACTGAAGGGTGGTTCCAGTCTTGGTTAGTAAGAATCTTGGGAAATGGAAAGGAAATGATCTTTGGAAGGATGGCTGAAAGCAGAGGAGAAGGGCAATCTAAAGGCCCCTGGGATGGGAGGAAGCAAAAAAATGCATGAAATCTCCAGCCTCTGCTCATTGTCACAAATGCTGATAGCATCAGTGACCCAGAAACGTATGGTGAGGCCCAGAGTCTAATGTACTCCTCCTCAAACTTTCTTACTATAGGCATACCAGAAATAGCTCTTTAACTTCCATGTAATCCTGTTCCTTCTGAAGTCCTGGCAAGAATACTGGAGTTGAAAACATCAGAGAGTCAACGGAATGTGGAATGTCTTCTGTTTAAAGGAAGCAGGGCACACAGATTGACCTTCTAAAGGCACAGCTGAAAAAATTTTTTTGCCTTCATTTCAGCAAAATCTCTGTGTTGTTACAGTCTAGATTTTTACATAATTTATGTTCTTTGGACAGCAATAGATGTCAAATTAGCCAGACTTTCTTGAATCATAGTTATTGGTTTTTAAAAATGAATTTGATCTGAAAATATTTTGCTCTGTTAAGTCCATAGCAACTGGTATTATCAATACAGTTCTTAAAGCAATAGTTAGATTTGGAAATGAATTGTTGGTTTTATGTATCATGTTCTCACACTATAATGGGGTTGCATATATTAACTTAACATTATTATATTGTATTAAGGGTTATTTTATTATACAAAATACTATACCTTATATTGCAACTTTTCCCCTATATCTTAAAGCAGTATCTAGATACACAGAGAATTATAAAGAATTAGAATCAAGTTCACACATGTTGTCCTAACCTGTATATATATATACAAATTTAAGAGTAACGACATTTTTGGCTATTGCAAACTGTGCCTCGGCTGCAAAGTACAACTGTTAGGAATATTGTGTTAATTTTTGAGTACCTTCAGAACTGTGCAATGAAACATGAAGGGAAAAAAGAAAAATAGGTGCTTGGTACTATGATACGTCATAGTATAAAAATGTATTTCAAGGGTTCCCCTTGTGGCTCAGTGGTAAAGAATCTGCCTGCCAGTGCGGGAGATGTGGGTTCAATCCCTGATCTGGGAAGATTCCACATGCTGTGGAGCAAATAAGTCTGTGCGCCACAAGTACTGAACCTGTGCTCCAGATCCAGGGAGCCACAACTGCTGAGCCCACGTGCCCCACGTACTGAAGCCTGTGGTCCTACAGCCCATGCTCTGCAACAAGCGAAGCCAGCGCCATGAGAAGCCTGCACACTGCACCTCAGGAGTGGCCCCCACTCTCTGCAACTAGAGAACAGCCTGTGCAGCCACGAAGACCCAACACAGCCAAAGAGAAAGAAATCAAATATTATTTAAAAATGTATTCCATTCATGCTCTCTGAGAGGAAGACTTTGACAAATTTGTCTTTTTTTTCCTTTTAACCTATATGCTTCTGCTGCCTAGTCCTCCCTTGTACTTGGAAGCAATGTCTGGCGGAGGCACAATCTACAAGCAGTCTTGTCACTTAGACATAGTCACCTTTAAGGGTTTGGGCAAGAGATGTGGGAAGTGTTTCCCCCTGGCTTAGAGCCATGTCAGTCCTGGAAGCAGAAGTTCAGAATGATTTTAGGTTGCAGAGGATCCCAAGTGACAGAGGCACTTCTGTATTCTATAGTAAACTTAATATTTATTTGTCTACATTAGTTACATATGGGATTTTCTTAAATGTGAGACCCAGGAAAGGGACTCCTTTTTCTTGGGCCAAGTGGTAGTTCTGGCTGTACCATCTGCATTTGGGCAAAGTCAGATATATAGCCATAGCAGATTCCCAATAAGTATCTGACCAAAAAATTTTTGAATAAATTGGATGAGTTCCTGAAAGAGACGTGTTGCTGACTCTCTGGATCCTCTATAGTTGGTAATTATTATTATTTTTTTTAAAAGAAGCATTTCTTTAGAGTGAGGAGGACAATGAGGACAGATCAGAGGGAGAATATTTTCAGGGTAGGAAAAGTTTAGAATTGTCAGCCAAGAAGAGACTAGTTTAGAAATGTTCTCTAAACAAAATACAGATGAACTCTTGGAGTTGACTTTGTATGGGCATAAGGAGGGTAGTTTCTACTTGAGCCATGAAGGCGGGGCCCAGAATTCAGACTGAAAGAATGCTGCTTATTTAGAGATCAAGGGATAAATAGTTCTGGCCTAAACTGGTGGCTCAGATGGTGACTGTAGCGATGAAATTAAAAGATGCTTGCTTCCTGGAATAAAAGCTATGACAAACCTGGACAGCATATAAAAATGCAGAGACATTACTTTGCCAATAAAGATCCATATAGTTGAAGCTATGATTTTTCCAGTAGTCATGTATGGATGCAAGAGTTCGACCATAAAGAAAGCTGAACATTGAAGAATTGATGCTTTTCAACTGTGGTGTTGGAGAAGACTCTTGAGAGTCCCTTGGACTGCAAGGAGATCCAACCAGTCCATCCTAAAGGAGATTAGTCCTGGGTGTTCATTGGAAGGACTGATGCTGAAGTTGAAGCTCCAATACTTTGGCCACCTGATGCGAAGAGCAGACTCTTTAGAAAAGACCCTGATGCTGGGAAAGATTGAAGGCAGGAGGAGAAGGGGATGACAGAGGATGAGATGGTTGGATGGCATCACCGACTCAATGAACATGAGTTTGAGCAAGCTCCGGGAGATGGTGAAGGATGGGGAAGCCTGGCGTGCTGCAGTCCATGGGATCACCAAGAGTCGGACAGGACTAAATGACTGAACAACAGTAACAAGCTAGTGGCTCAGATAGTAAAGAATCTACCTGCAGTGCAGAAGATGTGGGTTCGATCCCTTGGTCAGGAAGATCCCCTGGAGAAGGAAATGGCAACCCATTCCAGTAGGAAATCCCATGGACAGAGGACCCTGGCAGGCTAGAGTCCATGGGGTGGCAAAAGAGTCAGATATGACTTGGTGACTAAACAAAAACAAAATGGAGACTGGCAGAGCGTGTGAACTTTGAAATGAACTGGAGCAGGCTTCAAAGTCTGAGTGGCGGGTGAGTCTGTTCCATGCCAAATTGTGTGGCTTGAGATAGTATCTATAAATTTTCCTTAATGCTTGCTATCATATACTGTGGAAAATAGTCAGCATGGTAAAAACATTCTTTCCTTAACCATCTGTCAGAGGAAATGGGAGAGGTCACCCTCAGGGAGGTATAGGGAAGGAGTAGAATCTCAGATCACAGTTTTTGGAGAAAAAGACAGTCCTTGAAATTTACATGACAACAACTTAAACAGCTGATTGTAAATCTGGCTAAGAAGTTTTCAGGGTGGGCAGTACCTGACCTGTGCTCTGGCAGTACTACCTGCTTTGTACTCTTGCTTTCCCTCTCCATCTAGAGGTTTAAGGGAAGACGTTCTAGAGAACGGATTTGGAAAATTTCAAGGGACAGACAGAATGGATCTTTTTGTTGTGCTTTTCCAGAAATTTTAGGCATCTGCTGAAAACTGTCAGACTGCATTTCTTTCTTTTTTTTTTAAAACACCTAAAAATATAATTATTTATTCATTCATAGTTGCACTGGGTCTTTGTTTCTGCTTGAGGGCTTCTTGCAGTGGCTTCTCTAATTGCAGAGCACAGGTTCTAGGCTCACCAGCTTCAGTAGTTGCAGCATGTGAGCTTAGTTGTTCTGAGGCATGTGAAATCTTCCTGGACCAGGGATTGAACCCATGTCCCATACACTGGCAAGTGGATTCTTATTGACTGTGCCATCAGGGACGTCCCAGCCTGTATTTCTTATCTGTAGCTTCTCAGTTCAGTTCAGATGAGTCGCTCAGTCATGTCTGACTCTTTGCAACCCCATGGATTGCAGCATGCCAGGCTTCTCTGTCCATCACCAACTCCCAGAGCTTATTCAAACTCATGTCCATAGAGTTGGTGATGCCATCCAACCATCTCATCCTCTGTCATCCCCTTCTCCTCCCACCTTCTATCTTTCCCAGCATCAGGGTCTTTTCCAGTGAGTCAGTTCTTTGCATCAGGTGGCCAAAGTATTGAAGTTTCAGCTTCAGCATCAGTCCTTCCAATGAATATTCAGGACTGATTTCCTTTAGGATGGACTGGTTGGATCTCCTTGCAGTCCAAGGGACTCTCAAGAGTCTTCTCCAACACCACAGTTCAAAAGCATCAATTCCTAGATATCCGTCAACAGACGAATGGATAAGAAAGCTGTGGTACATATACACAATGGAATATTACTCAGCCATAAAAAAGAATACATTTGAATCAGTTCTATTGAAGTGAACAAAACTGGAGCCTATTATACAGAGTGAAGTAAGCCAGAAGGGAAAAACAATACAGTATACTAATGCATATATATGGAATATAGAAAGATGGTAATGGTAACCCTGTATGCGAGACAGCAAAAGAGATGCAGATGTATAGAACAGTCTTTTGGACTCTGTGGGAGAGGGCAAGGGTGGGATGATATGGGAGAATGGCATTGAAACATGTAAATTATCATATGTGAAATGAATCACCAGCCCAGATTTGATGCATGATACAGGGTGCTCAGGGCTGGTGCACCGGGATGACCCAGAGGGATGGAATCAGGAGGGAGGTGGAAGGGGGCTTCTGGAAGGTGAACACATGTATACCCATGGTGGATTCATGTCAATGTATGGCAAAACCAACATGATAATGTAAAGAAAAAATTAATTAATTAATTAAAAATAAAATTAAAAATGAAAAAAAAGCATCAATTCTGCATTTAGCTTTCTTTATAGTCCAACTCTCACATCCATACATGACTGCTGGAATAACAACCATGGCTTTGATTAGACAGACCTTCGTTGGCAAAGCAATGTCTCTGCTTTTTAATATGTGTCTAGGTTGGTCATAGCTTTTCTTCCAAGGAGCAAGGGTTTTCTAATTTCATGGCTGCAGTCACCATCTGTAGTGATTTTGGAGCCCCCCCCAAAATAAAGTCTGTCACTGTTTCCATTGTTTCCCTACCTATTTGCCATGAACTGATGGGACCAGATGCCATGATCTTAGTTTTCTGAATGTTGAGTTTTAAACCAAGTTTTTTACTCTCCTCTCTCACTTTTGTCAAGAGGCTTTTTAGTTCTTTGCTTTCTGCCATAAGTGTGGTGTCATCTGCATATCTGAGGTTATTGATATTTCTCCTGGCAATCTTGATTCCAGCTTGTGCTTCATCTAGCCTGGCATTTCTCATGATGTACTCTGCATATAAGTTAAATAAGCAGGGTGACAATATACAGCTTTGACGTACTCCTTTCCCAATGTGGAATCAGTCTGTTGTTCCATGTCCAGTTCTAACTGTTGCTTCTTGACCTGCATACAGATTTCTCAGGAGGCAGGTCAGGAGGTCTGGTATTCCCATCTCTTTAAGAATTTTCCAGTTTGTTGTGATCCACCCAGTCAAAGGCTTTGATGTAGTCAATAAAGCAGAAGCAGATGTTTTTCTGGTATTCTCTTGCTTTTTTGATGACGCAGCTCCTACCAAGAAAATAAAGTCTGTAATGTGGAGAATCTTAACTGCCCTGGGCCTTGTAACAGACTTAGGTTGTAAAATACCCTCTGAGGCCCATTGATATGGATCTACAGAAATTAGGAAACATCCTTTATTCAACTACAAGATTGGGCCTGTGACTCCTTGCTTAAGGGGAGAAAGAAATTTGACTGTAGCTTTGATAAGTTGTCAAAGAAAGTGATTACTAAGATATAAAGAGACAGTTCACAATAGTGGGTAATGGTTAGTCAGATAAACATTGGGGAAACTAACTTCACTAGTAAAGAAAAGCATGTTAAGACAATAGCATAGGGACTTCCCTGGCAGTTCAGTGGTTAAGACTCTGCACTTCCACTGCAGTGGGGATGGGTTTCATCTCTGGTAGGGAAACTAAGATCCCCTTATGCCTGACAGTACATCCAAAAAGCAAAAACAAAAACAAACAAACAAAAATACTCTCAAAATTAGGATTATTTTTCCTTATAAACCAGCAAAGTTGCAGTGAAACTTATATTCCATAGCAGATGGCATTGTAAATAGGTGTTAATTTTTTGGAGGGCAGTTTGCAATATACCAAGAGCCAAAAGGACTATTTAGGGTCCTTTGATCCCAGTTTTGTTATTCTATAAACATTTATAGAGAGCCCTTTCCATATGATAACATTCAAGACAGAAACATCAGAGATTGGTGTTGCATATTATGCCCTTCTCCGTCTGCAATGTGGAGACCTGGGTTCGATCCCTGGGTTGGGAAGATCTCCTGGAGAAGGGAAAGGCGACCCACTCCAATATTCTGGCCTGGAGAATTCCATGAACTATTCATGGGGTCGCAAAGAGTCATACACGACTGAATGACTTTCACTTCACATTGTGCCCTTCAGGAATTGTCGGTCTGCTTGGAAAAAAACATACCAATAATCCCATCGTCATAATATAAAGGTGAATGGGGGAAGATAGGAGCCCAACAGCAGGTCTGGGGAGTGTATGGCAGGGAACAGGAAAGTTTTCCTGCTGAAGATGACAGCACACTGAGTCTGGGAGGATAAATAATTACCCCAGAAAATCATGTGTTCCAGGCAGAGCCAGACCTGGAGGTGGCTGTCCCTAGTTCAACATGCCTAGAGGGTGGGTCTAGAAAGGATTTCAGGAAGTTATGTGACCATTCTCAAGGCTGACTTTAGAAAAAATTTTTCCCACGTTGAGTTTCTTTTCTTTGACTCTGGTTTTTATTTTCTACCTAGAGGTACATATTCAACCCTTCAGTTCTCTGGGATAGACAGAGGCAATAGGCTACCTTGGCTACAAACTCCCCTGTCGTAGCAGCTGGCAAGCATGAGCTGCATTCCCTGGGTCCCTTCAGCATAACGCAGGACTTCAGTGATCCCTAAGTCCCTACTAGGAAGCAGAGACGACTTCTTAAGTAGGAAAGCTGGAGCCACAGGGCACAAGACAGGCAAGACTCACATAATCCTTTCCCTTCCCTATGGCAATTTCATCTGGCACGAGGCTCTTGATGCCTTGGAAGAGCAGAGTCAGGCTACAGTATAGGAGGAAGTGATGGGAACATAGGCTAATTGTCTCCGGAGAAGAATGGACTTATTCCTGCTCACCAGCATTGCCATGAGTGAGATGTGTGTGTTAGTTGCTCAGTTGTGTCCGATTCTTTGCCAACCCCATGGACTGTAGCCCTCCAGGATCCTCTGTCCATGGAATTTTTCTAGGCAAGAATGCTGGAGTGGGTTGTCATTCCCTTCTCCAGGAGATCTTCCCAACCCAGGAATGAACTCTGGTCTCCTGCATTGCAGGCAGATTCTTTACTGACTGAGCCATCAGGGAAGTGGACAAGAGTGAGATGGGAGACCTTTTAGAAGAGCCAGAGGTCAACAGACATGACTGAAAGCCTGAGAATTATAACCTAAAGGAAAAGTTAAAGGCTTAGAGAGGGTAAAGTTTTGCAACACTAGGAAGAGTCAACACATAGTTTGTTTTTATGTTTCACCTCCTCCAAAACAAGAACAAACTGAATTGCAGTACATTGCAATATTTGCAAATGTAATGTGTAATTATGTAAAATTATGTAAAATGTAATATATAAAATGTAATTATATTGCAAAACATAATTGCAGTACATTGGTCCCAAAGTCATGCAGACCTATGAGAAAGAACTCTCCAGCAGTGACCATGTAGATGCCAGAGCAGAAATCTGGGAGATCAAGAAAGAGCTCTACAAATAGGAGAAGCCCTGTCATCACCCCATCATGCTATAAATGGCTAGATGGCTGAGATGCCTGTTTTAGGGACTTAAGCACTTTCCTTCCACTTAGCTGGTGGCTCCATTTCATTTGGTAAAGATTTACTTAGCAAGAGCTATGCAACATGTATCATAAGTGAAAGTGTATCCTTTACTTCAATTTTCCGGATGAGGGATAACAATTCTTGTCTATAGGCCTGTGGCAGATCAGAATGGGGTCTGAACCACAAGGGAAGCCCTGAATCTAAGAATGAGGCCAATCAGGGCTGAGTGGTCAGGTTGAAAGAAATAGCTAATAGAAAATCAAAGACTTGGCTGAGTGAAGGAGTGACCCAGGAACCAGGCTTCAGTGAGTAAGGCTGATGAGGCATTTGGAGAGCTGACTCAGAGTGTGGACTGTGAAAAAGAGTCTTGAAACGAAAGCTCTGGCTCTCATGGTGAAAGGAGAAGAGTACTCGGGCTTTTCTTCATGGAGCCTGGGAGGGCATTAGAGGGAGCAGGCTTGCCCATATAGTCAACATCAGTTCTTTTCCTCAGATCTCAGCTCCTGCTCTTGATACTTTCCATCCTCAAGCCCTTTTCCCTTCCTTCCAGCTGTCTCTGAGAGCCTCTTCCTCACTGGGAATCTATGAATATTCTTTTCTCCAGACCCACTGATTTCCTAGATTCAAATTAGAGAGCCTGAGGGCTATTATGGGGAGAGGACAGTCAGTCTGGTGGCTGACTTGTTGCTCAGACTGGGTTGCATTTGGCCAAAGGATTTATGCTTTCTAGTTAGGCTCTCTTCCTCTTTACCAGTGCCCTTCCAGAGGGCATGAACAATCAGACTCCTTTCCCATATAACCTATGGCAACAAAGAGGCTCAGAGAGAGGAGAACAATTATCTGGGGAGCCCAGAAACTGGGGCTGCTTTCCATTCTTATCACCCTCCAGTCCGTGCCTGGGTCTGATTTCTCCAAAGACCCCTGGCCTCCTGCTATACAGTCTCCGCATATATTGCTTGAGGTCCTACTTGAGTGTCAAGACTGAAAGTCTCAACTTTCATCCCTGGAAGATAATGGGACAGTACTCTTTCCTCAACCCCACTGTACCCAGTTCCTCCCTCCCGAGGTGATATAACAATAGTACCACCACGTGGTGATGCAGCACAGGGGGATGGTTTCTAGGGTCTGAAAGTCCCTCAATACCCTCTTTCACTAGAGCTTGCAAGGGATAAATGACATGCAGTGCCAAGCCTACCAGGTGCCTGAAGGAGTAACTGATACCTCCACCTCTGAAAACTCATCCTCGAGTGCATGGTCTCTCTGGGGTCCTGGCCCTCAACACCTCTCCAGCCACAGACTCCTCAACTTGGACTGTGAGAACCTCAGCCTGGGGCCATAGAGGGGGCCGCACACATGAGATCAAGACTGTGGAGGGGAGGACTCTCACTCGAGGGGTGGCAACAGTTGTGACCCTACTGTGGTCCTGGGGAGAAGAGTGGGTAAGGGGGTGAGGGAGGTAGTTAGAAATAAGGCTAAGTGAGCACGAGAGGAAGAGGAGACAGGTCAGGCTTTCTTAGTTTGCAGCATGAGGCAGGTTTCCATTGGTGGGGAACTTTATTGAATTTGAAGGGTTCATCATTATTCTAGGCTGTTTCTCACTTTTTAGCTAACTTTGGGCAGGTCACAAATGTCAGAGAGTCATTTATCTCTTTATAAAATGGGGTTGTTAAAATGCTTACTTTAACTCATAAGGTTGTGGTAAGGATCAGATGGGAAAATGCTTTGTAATCCCTGCAGCACTTCACAAATTTAAGTTATGGCAATTACTGAAGAGAGGTTAGGTGAGGATAATAGATCCTTTGGGATAAGATGGGACCTCTGCACCAGGTCTAGAGGGAGGGGGGAACTTGGCCCTTTACGTGTGTGGCAGCTCCCTCCACCTCAGTTCCTTAGGAAATCTAGACTCCGGCACTATGGTCAGGAATGTGCTGGGCCATGGACTTCCCTGGTGGTGCAGTGGTTAAGACTCCTACGACTCTACTGCAGGGGTTGCTGGCTGGATCCCTGGTGGAAGAGCTAAGATCCCATGTGGCCAAAAAGTTAGGGGGAAAAAAAGCTGGGCCAGATGGCAATACAGGAAGGGGAAGCCCCAGAGAAGAAAAGAAAGGAGATGGGTCAAGTAGAAGAGGGTGTGTCCAAGTGAGTGAACTGGTGCAGAAGAGGGAGTGTCAGAAAATTCCCTTTGAGAGTTGTGAGAACTTGCAGTACCACATTTCTTAACCAGGAGAAGGGCAGACACCTTGTCTCTGGAAAGACTCACCTGCACAGTGTGTCCTTCATGGAAAACATAGTTATCACCTGGACCCTTCTTCAGGTTTCTGCTGCTACATCAGACTGTTTTTCTCCCAGTCCCCAGATTCCCCAGCATCCACAGGACTGCCCATGCGGGTCCAGTTAGTACCACCACTTGGTGATGCAGCACAGGGGGATGGTTTCTAGGGTCTGAAAGTCCCTCAATACCCTCTTTCACTAGAGCTTGCAAGGGATAAATGACATGCAGTGCCAAGCCTACCAGGTGCCTGAAGGAGTAACTGATACCTCCACCTCTGAAAACTCATCCCCGAGTGCATGGTCTCTCTGGGTTCCTGGCCCTCTGACTCTCCTTAGAGGTCTAGGATCTGGTCCTGGTATATCTGAATGGCCTGTGTGCTGAATCAGTAGAGTCATCAGTCATCAGCTGGCCTCCCAGGTCACCAGGTCCTCGTGGATGCCCTGAGGATCTCAGCACACCAGTGCCTTAATTGGGGTGCCTTTCTGTGGTGCTCCCTCTGGTTAGACTCCTTCCCCGAATCTGCACCCATCACTGACCCGGCCCGCCAGTCTCTCTCACTCTCAGGGCGCCCCATGTGACAGGGAATGGGGTGAGGAGACGTGGGTGCACGACGGGAGAAGGGTTACGCTGTCTCCGGCAGGGATTGCCCTTCCTGCCAGATGAGCGCAGGGGCCCCGCGACATCCTAGGCAGACACTTGCTACTTTCCCAGCTTTTCCTTGGTCCCCCTATCACCTGGGGAATCTTCGCAGGTTCGCAGTGCGTGGGGGTGGGAGTGGGGCAGCATCTACTTCAGGAAGCCCCAGGGTGATGCTGAGTCATCGAGCTCTTTTGTTCACTAACGGTTCTTATAAATCTGTGATCCTGGCTGGCCGCCTTCCTCCTGGCGGCTCCACCCTCTTTTCCCGCTGAGGCGCCTCTCACCGCACAAGCCGGCAGGGGGTGCTATGTTGCTTGCTCCCCGCGAGTCAAGAGCGCAATAGAGCCTTTTGGCACTGCTTAGCAAGGCTGAGACCCGCTTTATCTTTTAAAAGGCTTTTTGAGCCCGAAGGGGAACAACAGAGAAATAGACCCATAGGATTTAATATCTTAAAACAGATCAGCTGCCAAAGTACAAGATTTTCACCCTTCCGCAGCGACCTGGCCCCAAAGCTCTGTCTCATTCTACCTCCTGCTGTGGCAGAGACACAGTTTTTCAAAACAGAAAAAGGCAGCAACAGACACATCTATTGAGCATCTATTGCGCCTCCAGCAGTAGAGAGAAGACGGAAGAGGACCAGGGAGGGGCGGGAGAGCTCAGGAGAGCGCTTCTCTTTTCTGCTCCGAGAGCAAGGGTTCTCTGTGAGGGTCTGTCTCTATCGTTTGTGTCTCTGTCTCTGCTAGTGCGGCGCATTTGGTGAAAACAGAAACTCAAGGGGCTGCTCTGGTGGCTTCAGTGGTAAAGAATTCACTTGCCAGCAACACAGATCGATCTCTGGTCCAGGAAGATCCTACATGTTGTGGAGCAACTTAAGCCCCTGGGCCACAACTATTGAGCCTGTGCTACAACTGTTGAGCTTGTGCGCTAGAGCCTGAGAACGGCAACTCAGGATCCAGCAGTTGGAAACTGCTCAAGCTGAGTCCTCTAGAGCCGGTGCTCGGCGACAGGAGAAGCCACTGCGATAAGAAGCTACACACTACGACTAGAGAGTAGCCTGGCTCACTGCGACTAGAGAAAAGCCTGCGCAGCAATGAAGACTCAGCGCAGCCAAAAATACATACACAAATTATATATATATATATACTTAAACTTAGTGATGTGTATCCACTGAAAAAAATATCTTCCTCTAATAGTTGTCTTTTAGGCATTAGTTTCTTTTCTAAAAGCAACAAGAATTCAGTTTCTTTGTACGCTTTCACAGTCTATACATAATACATACACTTATATATGTATGTAAGTTTACTGGTGTGTATAGAAGTTTGTGTGATTCTCCTCCAATGACACCACACACAGCAGTATCCTTTACAGTGTTCTGCACCCTATTTTTTAATTACTAACTATGTTTTGGCAAAGAATATACCTCACTCTAGTTAATGGCTGCATGGCATTCTGGTCTATGGCTATCTAATCGTAGTAGCAATCGAACAGCTTGTTCCAGTCTTTAACTGCTATCAGTAAGATGGAATGTATATCCTGGAACAAAAGTGCAGCAACAAACCCTTCGCATTCAGCTGTTGCAAGTTCACTCCCATACATGGTGAATGTTCCCAGGACCCGAGCATTGATGCTCCTGCACGTTGTGGGGTGAGGGGAAGCTGTGAGCTGGCAATGCCAAGTCTAGGTGCATCTGGCATCACTGGCCCCAAGGAAGCCTGGGAGACTGTTACTCTTCAGAGCATAACAACAGGCCCAGGGGATGTTTCCTTGTATTGAGAGCCCAGTAACATATCTGCATATAGAAGTCAGCATTATTGTTTCAAAGTTCTGGTCCTTTAATACGCAGAAAGCACATGCTTATTGCTTATTTATATGTGTTAGATAAATTAGATACAAGTAAGAACAGCTAATTTACTTTCATATGTAGAAAATTTTAGAGCAAATTGCAAGCTCTCATTTCAAGCAACTTCTATGGGGTAAGCACTTTACTTAAATTGACTCATTTAACCCTCAGGAGAACCCACAACATAGACAGTATTGTTCTCACTTTAAAGATGATCAAACAGAAGCCCACACAGTTAACAGCGGCAGAATCAGGAATGTCTTCCTCAAAAGTCAAGTGTTTCCATTTATTTTGGGCTGCCTCTTAGAGGGAGCTGGGGTGCACAGTATATTAGGGTATCTTTTTTGGCAAAAACCTTTGTTTAAGAGAGCAAGCTGATTTCAGAAGAATATATATTAAAAAAAAATCTGGCTGGATAGACACTGCCAAGTATCTCTACAGATTTGATACAAGGGAGCAAAGGGACCTCCAGTCCATGTAGCATTACAGAGCAGTACTCAATTCTGCATGGATGGCTTGATTGGATCTCTGACAGCCACAGAACATGAATCTTATATATACAGGAGCTTCTCTAGAGATAAAAAGGATTGGATACCCACCGGGAATATCCCATTTCTCTTCTGAGAGCCTGGGACTTCGATATGGGCATTAGAGTGGCCATGGCAGTGAGGGGATGTAGAAGTCTTCCTGCTGTCCGTTCATGACTCTTTGAAGGAAATCTTAAAAGTATCCCAAATGTAGTCATCTGGGTCAGGGGCCTCTTTGTTCAACAACTTGTTTAGCAGTTTCCACAATGGCACCCCACTCCAGTACTCTTGCCTGGAAAATCCCATGGATGGAGGAGACTGGGGGGCTGCAGTCCATGGGGTTGCGAAGAGTCAGCCACGACTGAGCGACTACACTTTCACTTTTCACTTTCATGCATTGGGGAAGGAAATGGCAACCCACTCCAGTGTTCTTGCCTGGAGAATCCCAGGGATGGGGAAGCCTGGTGGGCTGCTGTCTATGGGGTTGCACAGAGTTGGATATGACTGAAGCGACTTAGCAGCAGCAGCAGCAGCATTCTGGGTTCAGGAGAGAAATCCCAGGAAGGAAACTTGCCTTCTAGAAATACTGTCTCTAATATACTGCCCTGCAACAGGAACTAACTCAAGAGAGAACTTTCTGGAAGGACCCATCAGTGTTTTTGAGAATTACTAGAAGCCAGCTTGGCAAACATAGCTATCCAGACCATAGCCTCGTAGCCCAGGAGGTTGTCCAGAAAATGAAGAAGAAATGTGTGAAGAAAAGGAATAAAAAGAGGAAAAAGAGGGAGATAAAGATGTATAATGAGAAAAAATATTTATTTATGATATGAGAATTAGTTTTCATTTCTGAATTAGTGGAATCCTTTACTGACTGCATTAAATGTGCCAAGCCTTGTGTTTAGGGCGAAAACCAGGAGAGGAGGGGAATATGTTATGGGAGGTGCTGTCTTCTTTTTCTTGTACAATCTTGTTCCAAATTTATATTCTGAACTCACTGAGGTGCTTCAATTAAAGCTCTGAAAGTACTATGGAATCAGATATCAGTAAAATCTCCTAAGATTCTACTGGCCAGTTCAGACTTCCCCCACCCCCTCTCCAACTTTTTAATCCTACTTCAGCCCACTAAAGAGCCATGTCATATAAAAAGAGGAGAGAATTCCCTGGGGGTCCACTGGTTAGGATTCAGCACTTCCACTGCTGAGGCCCCTGCTTCAATTCCTGGTCAGGGAACTAAGATCCCACAAATGTGTCCAAAAAGCTCAATACTCAGGAGAAATAGAGCCAGAGAAGGCTGTTTGCAAAGGAGGAACCCAGGTTACTTTTTATTTTTAGTAATGTCCCTTGTTTTTAATTCGCATAAGCTTTCTCCATCTCGTCATTTCCTGATGCTAGAAAGTTAAGTCTTTGAACTTCTTGCTGTTCAAAATTGTGCAGAGGTTAGTACAATTTATTAAGTGCTTCTTGAGCTCTTCCCCCTGTTTCATTTGTATTGGATTTATTAATTTTCAGTCTGAACCTGATTATTGCTCCTACTCTATGTCAGCCAACAACCTGAAGAAACACAGAAGACTTTCTGTAAAAGAATACAATCTTGGTTTCTAGAATCTTGCATTTATTCACATTTGTGCTGTTTTCTGGTCTTCCCCAGTGGCTCAGCGGTAAAGAATCCACCTGCAATGCAAGAGATGCAGGTTTGATCCCTGGGTTGAGAAGATCCTCTGAAGGAGGGCATGGCAACCCACTCCAATATCCTTGCCTGGAGAATCACATGGACAGAGGATCCTGGTGGGCTACAGTTCATGGGGTCGCAAAGAATCAGACACAACTGAAGCGACTGAGCAAGCACACACAGGCTGTTTCCTACACAACTGTCATGTACATTCCCAGTGCTTATATTTCATTATGTAAATTGGTAATTTTCTTTTTGTAAATCAGTCATTTATGGACAGTGCACTCTTCCTGAAACGGTGTTAATCACAGGGCATATCAAGATACATCAAATGTAATCTAGATTCCCAAGTAACCTATGGGAAGTAGAGAAACTGAATTTGTGATAGAAGTACAATAATATCACTTGTGGAAGCATGATTTAATGGGAGTTCAGGAGGGGGAGGAAGTTACTTTCCCTGATGGGTCCAGGAAGGCTTGAAGGCTGGAAGCCTCTTCTGTGCTGGGTCATGAGGATGAGCAGGAGTTTGCTGGGCATTAGGGAAAGGATGAGCATTCTGGACAAAGGAATTGGTGTGCAACAGCGCACAAAGGCGGGGAAGGCCTAAGTGCTAAGAGACAGCAAGTCACCGGTCCAGCTTCTAGGTGAGAAAAATTGGAATCAGACTCTTATACTGGCATAAGATCATCTTTCAACAAAATGAATTCATGTAATTTTTACTCCCTTTCTGTATCCTTATCTGCAAATGTGATCATGTTACCACTGATGTTTTTCTATAAATATGTACGCAAATATTGACCTGGGTAAGACTGAAGGCTGAGCTATTCGCACTGTGCTCTGTCATCTTGTTTTGGGGAATTCCTTAATTATTTTGAGTATCAAGTAACTTTTTATATATATACTGGGTGTGAAATATTTTTATAGATGTGTGCATGTGTGCTGAATTGCGTCAGTCATGTCTGACTCTTTACGATTCTATGGACCATAGCCTGCAGTCTCCACTGTCCTTGAGAGTCTCCAGGCAAGAATACTGGAGTGGATTGCCATGCTCTCTTCCAAGGGATCTTCTTGACCTAGGGATTGAACCTGTGTCTCTTATGTCTACCTCCATTGCAAGGCAGGTTCTTTACCATTAGCACCACCTGAAAAGCCCTTTTTATAGGTGTTCAGCTCAGTACAGTCACTGAGTTGTGTCCTACTCTTTGCAACCCCGTGGACCACAGCATGCCAGGCCTCCCTGTCCATCACCAACTCCCAGAGTTTACCCAAACTCATGTCCATTGAGTTGGTGAAGCCATTTAACCATCTCATCCTCTGCCGTCCCCTTCTCCTCCCACCTTCAATCTTTCCGAGAATCAGGGTCTTTTCAAATGAGTCAGCTCTTCTCATCAGATGGCTAAAGTATTGGAGTTTCAGCTTCAACATCAGTCCCTTCAATGAACACTCAGGACTGATCTCCTTTAAGATGGACTGGTTGGATCTCCTTGCAGTCCAAGGGACTCTCAGGAGTTTTCCCTAACACCACAGTTCAAAAGCATCGATTCTTTGGCGCTCAGCTTTCCTTATAGTCCACCTCACACATCCATACATGACTACTGGTAAAACCATAGCCTTGATGAGATGGACCTTTGTTGGCAAAGTAATGTCTCTGCTTTTTAATATGCTGTCTAGGTTGGTCATAACTTTCCTTCCAAGAAATAAGTGTCTTTTAATTTCATGGCTGCAATCACCATCTGCAGTGATTTTGGAGCCCCCCAAAATAAAGTCAGTCCTTGTTTCCACTGTTTCTCCATCTGTTTGCCATGAAGTATTGGGCCTGGATGTCATGATCTAGTTTCTGAATATTGAGCTTTAAGGCAGCTTTTTCACTCTCCTCTTTCACTTTCATCAAGAGGCTCTTTAGTTTCTCTTCACTTTCTGCCATAAGGGTGGTGTCATCTGCATATCTGAGGTTATTGATATTTCTCCTGGCAATCTTGATTCCAGCTTGTGCTTCTTCCAGCCCAGCGTTTCACATGATGTACTCTGCATATAAGTTAAATAAGCAGGGTGACAATATACAGCCTTGATGTATTCCTTTTCCTATTTGGAACCAATCTGTTATTCCATGTCCAGTTCTAACTTTTTCTAAGTTCTAGTTGCTTCTTGACCTGCATACAGGTTTCTCAAGAGACAGGTCAGGTGGTCTGGTATTCCCATCTCTTGAAGAATTTTCCACAGTTTGTTGTGATCCACACAGTCAAAGGCTTTGGCATAGGCAATAAAGCGGAAGTAGATGTTTTTCTGGCACTCTTGCTTTTTTGATGATCCAGCGGATGTTGGCAATTTGATCTCTTGTTCCTCTGCCTTTTCTAAAACCAGCTTTTATAGGTGACAAGGGTATAAAAGTGAATTAGGAATAACGTACCCCTTCTGCAATGATTTAGAGTCTCAGTGGGCAGCAAGGCTGTAGAAAGTGAAAGTCGCTCAGTCGCATCCAACTCTCTGCGACCCCATGGACTGTAAATTCTCCTGTTCAGGCCACAATACTGGAGTGGGTAGCATTTCCCTTCTCCAGGGGATTTTCTCAACCCAGGGATTGAACCCAGGTCTCCCGCATTGCGGGCAGATTCTTTACCAGTTGAGCCATAAGGGTACTCAAGCATCTATAGTATGAGGCAAACCTATATATTCCAGTTATAAGGGTCTGACTGGTTCAAAAGCAGATCTGATTGGCTTAGTGGGTTTTGTTGTTGCTGTTATTTTTTAATGTTTAAACTAATTTTTGGAGTCAATGATAACCTTTCCAAAGAGGGATTTTCATATAGAAAATATGATCCGTGGCTTGCCTTAAAATAGCCCCAGAGTGTGGCCATGTAACCATCAGCTAGAGCTGAGTAGAAATGGCCGCGTCTAAAAAGCTTGAGAAGTCTTGCCTGGCTCCATCCCTCCCCCCTGAGTGCCATCCTGTCTGTTCACTCAGTGATGATGCCTATCTGAGTCCTGCACACATTTGTGTCTATGAGCCATCAGACTTAAGTGTCCCAAGAGGAGTCAGGCTGATACTCTGCCTGATCCTCAACCATTCTTCTTTAGATTGTGTTCAGAGAACATCCCCAAACATATTTTCTGATAGTTTCCTCTATAGATTGTCTCTGCACATTTTTAACTGCCCTCCATTTCCTTCAAATCAAACACAAATGATTCAGTTGACAAGAAAGATCTTGGCCTGAGGATTTGTTTATTTCAAAAAGGATTAACACAAACCCATAATTAAACTGGAATTCTCAGCATGATTTTTCTTTAGTATCAAAAGACTGCTAAATGTGAGCTCATTCTGTTATTTCATTAGCTTAATCGCCCCGTCTATGTTATAACAGCCACTGAATTAGCAGCCAATGTGATTATGCTATTATTTGTAATTGAGGGGCATTGTAAGATATAGTCTTGGGAAAAAGGTCTTTTGCATTGTGGTAAAAGCAACTGTTGAGGGCGTTGGCCACAGGGTTTCTCAAAGCCATCTTGATGTGCAGTACTTAAAATTTCTTCAGCCCTAAGGAGCTCTTGCAACGTGTGCCCTTAATCTGCTGATAGGGGGTTGCCGACTGTTAACACCTTCCTGGACACAGCTTTCCTAACGCAGTGGCTGTTATGGGGGCGACAATGAACACTGCTTGCCGGCGACGCATGAAGCACTGTGGTAATAACATTTTGTACTTATGAACACTGCTTGGAGTAGCTTTTCTGTTGAACAGAGTTGATTAAATATGACCAAATCTTTGATTTGTGGGTTCATCTTTTCCTATTGTGCTTGGGTTTTTTATTCTTCTGTGAAAGCATTTTTCCAGGTAGAATTTTTTACTTCAACCTCAAGTTATAGCTGTTTGTAAAAATATGAAATGTGTACAGTAAGCTCACTGTCAAGGAGTACACAGATACATGTTTAAGGTGTTAATTGTTAGGGATTTATTTTAAGGTGATGAATAATCAGTGTGTCAAATTTGTGTTTTCATATGAATTATTACTTAGAACAAAATTGTGTGAAGAATTGAGCTGATAAAAGGGAAATGTTAATGAATAAAACAGTTGGAATGGAGCTATCATGCAGGATATCTGGTGTCTGGGAAAGCTCCAGATAAAAGACAGGCTTACCTGGGTCTATGCCCTAATTGTCTGGCTTCTCAGTTTGAGCTATTCCACTTGTTTCTCAATAAAAACGTTACTGCTGATAATTTTTAGCAGTCAAGGCTTCCCCTTTGATGCCATTCAGAGTAATTTTGGGGCTCTTAATTATTAAGGTATGTTCTTCCTCCAAAGCCAGGATATTTTCCTGTGTGGGATATTATCCCATGCTTCCTCTTGGTCTCACATGAGAGGAACAAGCTTGTTTGTCTGTTACAGTGCATGGTCTTTTAAAAACAGAGAACAAAATTTGACTCATAGCTTTGCCCCTCAACCATGAGACCTCAGCCAAGGAGCTTACCTTCCCTTAGCTACTAGAGAAATAGTAAAATTCCTCCTGGATACTGTCCACCGACATCCTAGGTCTACTAGTGGGTCATGCTGGGTCTTGAGTACAGGTGAGAAAACACTAGAAAGTGTAGGGGGTGTTACCTATTGGGCAGCCTTAGTGGGAGGCTTAATTCCAACTGCCATGTATGAAATGGGTGCATCAAAGAGGTGGTGGCTTTCTTATTATTTTCAACATATTTTGCCATTATTTTCAGCACACCATAAGTCATAAAAACTGTGAATGATGCGGAGGTATTTTACACTGCATAGCACCCATCAAAGCTTCCTGTTAGGTTTAATGAGTTTCAGGCCTTTTGGTTTCCCATTAGACCAGAGACTGGTGAACCTCGCTGGAGACAGCCAAGAATGGAACTACTCTGCTAATGTATGCTGACTGACAGCAAACTATTCAGGCCTTCAGTTGACTGGATGAGGGCCACCCACGTTAGGGCAAGGAATCTGTTTTACTCAGTCTACCAATTTTTAATTTTTTTAATATTTATTTTTATTTATTTGGACATACCAGGGCTTGGTTGTGGCACATGGGATGGTCAGCCCTTGTTATGGCATGCAGGCTCTTTAGCTGAAACATGTAGATTCTTAGTTGTGGCACCTGGGATCTAGTTCCCTGACCAGCGATCAAACCTGGGCCCCCTGCACTGCGAGCACAAAGTCTTAGAGACTGGACCACCAGGGAAATCCCCTTAGTCTACCAGTTTAAATATTAATCTCATCCAAAACCACCATCACAGAAATACCCAGGACAGGGTTTGACTGAACATCTGGGCACCCCGTGGGCCAGTCAAGTTGACAGAAAATTAACCATCACATATACACACATGTATGTATATATATTACAATTATTTTATTTCAGGTAATAGACCTATTTCCTATGGATTTAGGCATAATCTTTTAAGAAAATAAGATTTACATAGTAGAAAAATTCAGAAATGAGGATTGTACTTTCTGTAGTACATCCTTACTCCTTTATCAGGAATTCAGAGAATTATAAGAGAACTTGTTTTGTTCCAAATCCTTCAATTAACACCCAAGGACTAGAATCATGGATTGGTTTATCTAGCTGACACAGAAAGATAGAGATAAAAGTGGGAATTAGTGGCTCAGTTGGTAAAGAATCTGCTTGCAATGCAGGAGACCCAGGTTTGATCCCTGGGCCGCGAAGATCCCCTGGAGAAGGAAATGGCAACCCACTTCAGTATTCTTGCCTGAAGAATTCCATGGACAGAGTAGCCTGGTGAGCTACAGACCATGGGGTCACAGAGTTGGACACAACTGCGCAACCAACTTTGACTTTCAAACACATGGCTCCTTGATTATAAGGATTCCATTAGTACCATGTGGCTGTTTAGAAATGAGGTAGATTGTGTGCTACCTGTAGAGATCTCTAGGAGAATGTGCAGAGTCAAGGTAGTGGGATGGAGGGAAGAGAGGAGAGAAGATCTTGAACTGGATGCACAAGACAAAGGAAGGTAAGACAAAGTGAGCCTATCAAGTGAGTACTCAGACATGGGAGGAAAAAGAGACGGGGAGAGTGCTGAGGGTCTGGGGTCTGAGGCAAGAAAAACTGGTAACTTGGCGGAAGTGAGATAGAGATCCCCTACTCTTTGTCTCTTCATTCCCTCCTCTAGGAGGGACTCAGATCCTTTTCTGACTCACTCCTGGACAAGACAGTCTTCTTCTAGGCCAAGATCTTTGTCAGTCTCCTCAACTGACTCCTTAGCTCTGTAAGCAGAAGTTAGGGGCACTCTTTGCTCTTGAAATGGGCCCTCCCCACCCCAATCGAGTTGATTCTCCAGGCTCTGCAGCATCAAGTATGTCCAATCACTCCCTCCTCCTTGATGATTCTGACCTGGCAGTGGGGCTTCTTGTGACAGAAACAAGGGTTAAAAGCCTTTAAGATCTGTCCTGGTGCCCTCAAGACAGACAGACATGTCTGTCTGCATGTTGGGTCTGGGACACCACTGTCTCCTGGCTCTTTCATGACCCTTATTTTAAAATGCTACTGGTAGCCTCGCCTCATCGTCCTTCTTGCTGAATTTTCCCCACAGAGCTCATCCTCCTGTCTATATAGCTTACATACTTTATTATGTTTATTGTCTATGTCTCTCCCTTTTTGTCTGCTGTATTCTCTGATGACTCCCACATACCTCTAACAGCGTCTCACATATAGCTACTCAAGAAATGTTTGCTGAATAAGGCTCCTCAAATCAATTGCCACTACACAACATTCGTAAGATACCAAGATAGCGGCTCCATGCCAGACGTTACCATCTATTGTGTAACTAAAGCTCCACGCCGGTTACCCAAGAGGCCAAATGGGGGGCTGGTATAGACTCCCGCTTTCCTAGTAGGACATGTGCTGCGATACAAGCCCCTTATGCTCGATGGGGATCCTCAATCCGTTCTAATGCTTCTCACAGCCTTCCGCCTTCCGCCAGCAGAGGGCAGGAGCTGCTGCGAAATTCTGTGCTGGGCTTGCGCCCCTCTCCAGCCTGGCCCGTTTTCTTGGCTGGTTCTCCGGTTCCTCGAATTCCTCGCCTTCTTCCTGGGCGGGATTGAAGGACACAGAGGCCCGGAGAGTCAGCAAGTTCTTGCGTGCGTGCGTATGTGGTGATAGGATGGTGGGCATCTATACGGGAAAGTCATGTTCTCACCCTGGGATGATGTTCTCCACGCTCACAGACCGATCGGCCCACGGCAGCTCTAATAGAACTCCGACGGCGCTGACCCAAGGCCCGGGTAACCCGACCCACAGCGTTTTTCTTCGGGTCTCTTCACCCACAGAGCTTCCGCCACTGAGGCACAGATCAAGGGCTCCTGACAGGAGTTTTGATGCTCTCCCCATAGGGCCTCCGCTTCCTTCTTAGAAGCGAACCCCAGACCTGCAAGCACAGCCCGAGGAAAAAGCACTGCTAGGAGAGGAGGGGGCCCGGAGCTGCGGCGACCCCGCATTCGGGCTCAGCGCCTTCGCTCCCCGGGGAGGGTTCCCTAGGCCGCCGCCTCGGTCGGCAGGGGGCGCTGCGCCGCCTGGAGCTCGCGGGCCGAGAGGGACCAGAACTTTCAATGCCCTCCTGGTTCTTCGACCGGGCTTCGAACTTTCAAAAGCCTGTTCGAATCACTGAGGAAAACCTCAGGATAATAAGCAAGTAGGTTTCAGATTATGAGCATCTACTGTGTACTAGGAACTCTCCATCACGAAGGAGGCTGATGTGCTCCAGGAGGCAGGTGGAGGAAGGAGGGAATAATCTGTGCAGCTTCCCAGCTGGGTTTTCTGAGGTCAGCTCTGTGCTGCATCACCATGGTAGTTTATGTTTTATTTCATAAATATGAGTTATGAGCTTGAAAACAAATAGAAAGCTTTGTTTGAGCTTTCTGTTACCAGGGACTCTTCCTTACTCGACTGAGAAGGGGTATAGTGAAGTAGTCTATTTGACTTTTTCCTTTAAAAACACAGATGCGTGTAACTGACAGATGTAAATTCAAATTAACTAGAGAGGAATTCAAATTTCCTCTCTTAAATTAATTAAAAGAGGAAATCTAGTAAAAAGAATGTTGTCCTCTGGTCCTTGTCTAATAGGTCCAAATTTTATTTTCCAGATGCAATAATTTTTCAATTTTTTCGAGTATACTTTTACAATCTTTATATCACCTAAATGTTATACACATTTATAAGTTTGCTGACATGTGGATATATGCCTCTTCTCCCCTCCCATAAATAGTAACATTTTATATTCAGAGTTCTACATCATTATCTCTTTCCCACTGACAATATATTTTGGACATATTCCATGCCAGTGGCAAGAGTGTTCCTCATTCTATTTAATGTACTGGTTGCTTCAGTTGTGTCTGGCTCTTTGAGACCCTATGTACTGTAACCCTAGGCTCCTCTGTCCATGGGATTCTCCAGGCAAGAACTCTGGGGTGGTTTGCCATGCCCTTCTCCAGGGGATCTTTCCAACCCAGTGATCAAACCTGCATCTCTTAAGTCTCCTGCATTGGCAGGTGGGTTCTTTACCACTAGTGCCATCTGGGAAGCCCCTTCTATTTAATGGCTGAATAGTATTCCTTTGTAAGGATATACTATTATATTTTATACAACCCCATATTCAGGATATTCTGTTTATTTTCAAAGTTTTGCTAGTATAAACAAATTGGAATGAATATAGTGGAACAAAGCAGCAATATTAAACATCATGTGTTTATTTAATTGCACGGGCTATAGGCGAGTTACCCCAGGTACTATGGGTTTTCCTAGGGCCTTATGTTATGAAGCTCCTGTGTGGGTATAGGGTGGGAGATGCTGTGGCTTGACAACAGAAGACCCTTCCAAATACACGTGGTGTTGCTGAACCTAGTGAAGCCTGGGAAAAGTGAACATTTTTGGCACAATTCAGTTTTTTTTTCTTGTAACAGAAATCTGAGGAGTCAGTATCAATTGGGTCAAACTTTGGTCTTTTATGAGACTGACTCGCTGCCCACTGCACTAAGAAAGCACTAAACTTTGGTCTTTTAATACTGGAGAGGATTAAAATAATAACCATGTTTATATATGGAGGATAAACTAAGATATTGGGCTTCCCTGGTGGCTCAGATGGTAAAGAACCTGCCTGCAATGTGGGAGACCTCGGTTTGATCTCTTGGTTGGGAAGATCCCCTGGAGGAGGGCATGGCAACCCACTCCGGTATTCTTGCCTGGAGAATCCCCATGGACTGAGGAGCCTGGCAGGCCCCAGTCCATGCGGTAGCAAGGAGTTGGACCTGACTGAGCGACTAAGCACAAACTAAGATACCAGGATAGATAACTTATTTTTATATTCACACTGAACATATTTAAGAGCATATTGAAAGTTCTCATTTGTAAAAGAATTTTAAAATTTAAACCGACCCTCACAATATTCCATCAGGCAGGTATAATGATCCCCATTTTAGAGATTATACTGAGGCCCTGAGAGTGACATAATAGCAAGTAGAAGCAGAGCTTGATGTTCTCCGTCATTGTGGCTGCTCCTTAGAGGGAGGCAGGATGCACAGTAGGTTTAATGTAAGTGTCATCCATGTAGGTTGCCTCTGAGTCTCTTGTCTAAGGAGGGCATATCATCCAGGCTGAAATACCTGCTTTACCAGGGTTTTGCTTCCGAGATAAGAATGTTGTTTCCTTAATAAAATGAATTTATAGGAATATATTTATATTCCTTAAGGAATTGCTATTCCTTATAAAATGTGAGTCTTCATTCTAATGGTCCTCTCACATGTTATACACCCAAGGACCCTGTCATTCTCCCTTCAAGCAGCAGAAGCTATGTTTATATATGAGTAATAAAATTATTTTTGCCATTTTAATTGATCACATAAATACATATATGGTATAGTATGTATAATTATTATGTGATACTTCTGAGTACCTGAGTTAAATGATTTTACCACAGAATAGATACTTTCTGTTCAGCTATTTCATTAGCCTTTGCTATTCATCCTTAATATAGGTAAATGTGTATTTCTTTTTGGGTGTTTGCAATATAATATGGTATACTACTTGTTCTCTAGTAACGCAGTTGTTAAAGTTTGGTTCAAGGACCCTGATGATTGCAAGGAAATAAATTCTGCTAGCAATATGAATGAATTTAGGAATATAGTCTCTGTTAATCAAGCCTCTAGATGAGAATGCAGCCTGGCCTCACTTGGACTGCAATCTTGAGAGGCCCTGAGCAGAGGACCCAGAAAAACTTTGCTTGGATTCCTGATGCACAAGAACTATGAGATGATAATTATATGTTTTACTTAAACTTCTAAGTTTACATTAGTTTATTATGTAAAAATTAAAATTGATACTATTAATGTGTCTTCATTCATTAAAAAAATTAAGCATCTGACTGTTTTAGGCACAAGTACAATGAACTGAGGCCTTCTATTTCACATAGTGGGTCTCAGCCAAAACCTTTGATCAATTCTCCCTTTATTTAATGGGAGAATATCACAATGATTAGGAGGTTAATTGTATGTACTCAGGTGATGATGGGGTCAAGTTAACACAGGCTTATCCTAAGATACAAGTCCCTGATTGGAAGTATTTGTAA
This sequence comes from Antilocapra americana, assembly GCA_007570785.1. Classification (NCBI taxonomy): domain Eukaryota; kingdom Metazoa; phylum Chordata; class Mammalia; order Artiodactyla; family Antilocapridae; genus Antilocapra; species Antilocapra americana. The sequence goes on along the minus strand of ML661889.1, from coordinate 7,524,379 downwards.
CTGGAGTTGTCTTGGGCTCCCAAGGAAAATGGTACCTCCACTTTCTCTCACCTTGGAATAGCCCCAATATCAAGACACTATCAATTTCCATCATAGGCTTATGAGGTCAGAGTCAGTTAAAGTGAGTCCCAAATGCCAGGGTGGGGACAGATGATGACAGAATCACTTGAAGGAAGATTTGGAAGTGCTGACTCCTGAGCTCCCAGATTCTGTAGTTTTCTAAACACAATAAAAGCATAGGCAAGATTCACTTTGTGACTGAGTGGAACACAAAGATTAGGTATCGGTGATCGCCACAGTGCCTTAGCTTCTTCTAAGGCAACTTAATAAAGACCATGGAAAGTGCCCACTGAATTCAACCTCATTTGACCTCTCAGTAAAACAGTCCCCATTTTGAGACTCTGCGGAAGTCATGATGACTGACCAAATACAATGTTTTGTTTTGATAGATCAGCTACAACCAATATACACCTCCCACTGCCTAGAATAATAGCTTGATACCAGAAAAATCATGGTTGGGTTTCTGGCCTCACAAAATGTTATGGGAGAGCAGCAGGGTGGGTATGAACCCAGGTTTCAATATGGGACAACCTCACCTCAACCACACACCCTCTGCCCAGTATTCCATAACAGCAAGACTCAAAAGTGTTTGCTCTCAGTATCACTGAAAGTTATTGAAGGACTTTCCCTGGTGGCTCAATTGTCAAGACTCTGTGCTCCCACTGCAGGGGGCCTGGGTTTGATCCCTGGTCAGGGAACTAATTCCCACATGCTGCAATTAAGAGTTTGCATGCTACCCTAAAGGTCCGCTGCAACTAAAGAGAGAAAATCACATGGTCAAATAAGACCCAGTGCAGCCTAAGTAAATCAATATTTAAAAAATAAACAAAAGTTATTGAGAAAGCAAAGAGCTTTTGTTTATGTTGATTATATCTCTATATATTTACCTTATTAGAAATTAGGACCAAGAAATTTTAGAATGCTTAATCATTAACTCAAAATTCATTTAATAATAACAATAGTGAATTATTAAATGTTGATATTTATCATGTATTTTTTTAAAAGCCTATTTTCTAAAACAAAAAAAAATTTATAAGCAAAATACTGTTTCACATTTTCTTTACTGGCTGACTGTGTTGACAGTTGGATTCTATATCTGCTTTTGCATTCATCCATTGTACTATGATGTTTTGCTAAATTATGTAAAGAGAATCTGGCCTCACATAGGTAAATGGTTTGAAAGGTAAGAACCTATTAGATACTGCAAAACGGTTTGTGGGACCATGAGGGTCCTTGAACCATTCTTGACCTAATCACTGCATGTATCCCATTTCTCAGGTCACCGATATTGATTCTGAGAGCAACCTTTTACACAACCAGACACATTTGATGGAAATGTTGGCAACTTAAGACCGGGTTGTCTTCTGCCAAACTTATTCCTGAGGTGGTATAATGTTTGGAGTTGTTGCAGTCACCTTAAAAAAATGTGAGAGAAATTTGCCTGATGTGTGCACCAGGATCTTGGAGAGACAGAAATGGAGAAAGAGAGGGAAACTTCGGTTTTCTTTTCATCATCAGAATTCTGATAAGCTGCACATTAAGTCATAACAGTTCTTTGTTTCTCAGGACAGTGTAACTGCTCCTTCAGACTGTTAGGACATCATCAGCTAGGCCAACCAAGTATGTGGAGGGAAGGGCCTTCAGCACTCCGTCGTGGCCAGAGGAACCCCTGAACAGTCAAAGCTGTGGGGGACCCTGTGGGTCAGACGGTGGTCAAAATCTAGGGAAGGTGTAGAGGGTATTAAAATAGATGAATGAATGAATTTATTTAATCCTCTACTTGGTTTTGAATCTCTGTTTTTGAGATAACTGCTCACAACGAAAGAACTGTGGCAAAAGACTCACATTTTGTTAGAAAGGAAATGGAGAATTCATTCTTTCTCATCATCAGTTGCCACTAAGGCTCTTGATTCCCCTCCAGACAAATTTCACCTTCCAGGTGAGGCTGAATTTCTGGTAAGTTCAGAAGTGCACTGGCCTGGTATGGGTGGGTCCTGGTGTCTTGCGCCAGATTTGGGAATGTCCATATGGTATGCCAAGGGTCATATTTTTTAACCCTGTGGAATGCGTGAATGATTTGATCTACTCAGTATTCTTGTCCATTTTAATCACCCTGCTGTTCCCGTTCACTAAGTTTTCTCACATCACCAGTTTTGAGTTCAATATACCTTGAAATACTAAGAATTTTGAATTAGGCATTGTCCTTATGAAATTATTATAACTCAGACTCCAGACACAAATAACAGTTATCCATTAAACAGTTACGTTTAATAACATAAGTAAAGTTTTAGTTTCAAAAAAGGGTGTTTTTCATAGGTAATTTGTTTTTTTTAAAATTTATTTATTTTTATTGTTTTTGCCATACATTGTCATGATATCACCATGGGTTTATTTTATTTTATTTTATTTTTTATTTATTTTTTTTT
>ML661889.1:7498205-7516893 GCA_007570785.1 Antilocapra americana | reverse complement strand
GGGCTTCTCCTCTCCCCCGGCCCGGCCGCTCGTGCAGCTGAGCACTCCTTCTAAGGTGTACACAGCACCGATCTGTCCAGAATCCCCAGAAGTCTTGGTTAGCCTCCCCGGGGCTGGGTTATGCCCACTGCTCTCAGGCGGGGGCTGGGCCGGTACGCAGCCTGCAGCTGCCCAGCCTCTCTGTTGACTCCTCACCGCCCTTTGTTTTGTGCACGGGCCTGGTGGGGGGGTGCTTTTCCTGGAAGGTTAGGTCCCTCAGGCTGCTCCGTTCCCTGAGCCCGCGGCCTGCCCCTCCCTGAGCAGGAGCAGTCCGCTTCGGCTGTGCTGCCGCTCGGCTGTGCCTTGTAGCTAGGGACGAACCTTGCAGGGCTTAGCTATTAATCTGCTTCTGCTCTCAGCTATATTGCTCTCCAAGATACACCGCAGATCTGCCAGAGAGAATGCTTCCTGGTATTCGGAAACCTTTCTCCTCTTTTTTTTTTTCCTCTTTATTCCAGACTCCCCTTCCGGGATGGAACCCATCCCCAGCTCTTTGTCTCTCCCTCTACTTTTTTTTTCTTTTCTTTCTTTTGTCCTACCTCCTCACGTTGGCAATGGGTCGCCTCTCCAGATGCCCGATGTCCTCTGCCAGCATTCAGTTCCTGTTTTTTGGAGTTTGCTCGGCCTTTAAAAGTTCTTTTGGTATATTTGTTGGGGAGAGAGTATTCTCCCCGTCCTATTCCTCCGCCGTCTTAGTTTTCCCTCTTCATAGGTAATTTGAACTGAGAATGAGAAGAGGATTTCTGTGCTCTCTTCCCTACTCCTTATCTCACTTTTTTTTATTTCTTCAAATTTTATTGAGATACAATTGACACACAGCACTACATAAGTTTAAGGTGTACAGCATAATGATTTGACCTACAAACATGATGAAGTGATTACCACAATAGTTTAGTGAACATTCATTATCTCATATAGATACAGAATTAAATAAATACAAAAAAATTCTCCTTTTTATGAGAACTCTTAGGATTTACTCTCTTGGCAACGTTCATCTGTAACATACAGCAGTATTGATTGTATTTATCATGTGCATTACAGCTGTAGCACTTACCTATCTTTTAACCTGAAAATAGTTTAACCTGAAGATGAGGATTGACTATCTTCATCCAATTCCTCCTTCCTCTCATCCCCTCCCTCTGGCAACCACAAATCGAATCTTTTCTATGAGTTTGTTTCATTTGTTTGTTTGTGAAGTAGAATTGACCTACAACACTGTTAGTTCCTGATACATGGCAGAGTGATTCGATATTTCTATACATTTCTAAATGAACACCATGACATCTAGGTGTCATCTGTTAGCAAAGATATTACATAATTTTTGACTATATTCCCCACACTGTAAGTGTGTACCTGAGACTCATTTGTTTTATAGCTAGAATTTTGTACCTCTTAATCTCCCTCACCTAGTTCTTTCATTTCCTTACTGAGCTCCCCTCTGGCAAACACTTGTTTGTTCTCTGTATCTGTGACTCTGATTCTGTTTTATTATGCTTGCTCATTTGCTGTTTGGATTCCACATGTAAGTGAAATCATATAGTATTTGTCTTTCACTGTCTGACATTTCACCAAACGTAATACCCTCTAGGTTCATCCATGTTGTCACTGTCTCTCTCCCTTATGTGATTCACATTGAAACACAGTGTGTAAAATCTCAGTTACAGACAAAAACCAATCACAGGGTTTAGATCAGATTCCTCTCCTCACACATCTCCTGACCTGACCCTGGGACCTTCTTTCCCTGATCTGAGGGTCATTTGAGACAACCCTCTTTGTACCCTCCAGAGGAACTCGCTTTGCAACCTTCCTGATGTTAGAACATAAAGCACAAACAGTAACAATGTGAACTGCCCGTTTGCCTCATGCTGGGCCTTACAAAGTGTGTTGGAACCACTAATAACTTTCACTCCTCCAAGACTTCTTTGAGGTTGGGTGCTATTGTGAGCATTTTATGAAATCGGAAATGGAGGCTTAGGGAAGAGAAGTGGACTCCAAGGAACGTGTCCTTGAAATACGCTGATGTGGACAATGAACTTTTCTAATAGTGGCCACCGTGCTGCTGGCCTCAGGTTTAATGCAGCCCGATCTTGAATGTCTATCACAGAGGGTGGTGGGAGCCAAGCCACGGATTTGTCATCATAGAGCACAGAATCTTCCTTGCTCTGTGTTGAATCCGCATGCCTCCTGGGAAAGATGAGCTACTTTTAAGCTTTAGGGCCACCAGCTCCCTCTGCCTCTAACCCAATCTTCAGCACAGGAACTGGGGAAGCTGAGGAACAGGGAAATAGCAGGAAGAGGCTGGGGAAGCCTAAGGGCAGGAGGGAGAGCCTAGCCTCGGGGAGGGAGAACAACAAGGGCTTCGAGAGAGGATGAAGGTACATTTTCCTGAGACAAGGAAGTCTCCTCTGTTCCCCTCTCCCTCCACTTCAAATCCTTCATTAAAATCTGATCATTTGAAGTTGAAAACATAATCCCAAATCTGCACGTTTTCTTCTGCTCTGTTGCCATTGTCTTATCCCTTGCCTCTGGGATTTGGCCTGGGTAGCATGAGTTCCTGACTGTCCCACAATTCCTGCACAGCTGGCACACTCATCTTTAGGTCACATTATTAGAGTATCTGACATACTCTATTGGTACCCCATAAGAAATTTCTCTTTACATGTATCAGGTATGAAGCGCCTGAGCCTCATTTACTTCTAACATTAATGCTCATTATTAAAATGCTCTTGTCCTGCGAGACTAATTTTTATTTTTCTAACATGACTAATCTATATTCATGTCAGGCCCTTTGAATGCTCTCTCTCTCTCTCTGTATGACTATCCTCTTAGTTTCTGAATGACCAACTTCTCATATTACTCAGAATTTACTCCTTTTTGGGTCCTTGACAACCACACAGCAGATTCATTTCTATGAACTAACTGAGACCCACTACAGGTGGCCTGTTGCGTGGATGTGAGACCTGTGGATGTAGAGAGCCAACAGTACTATTTTTTAATAAGGGACTTGAGCATCTGTGAATTTTGATATCTTCTGGGCTCTAGGAACCAATTCCCTGAAGATCCTGAGAGATGGCTATACATTGTATTCCTCAGTATAGTTTTCCTCCCTGACACTTATCATCTAAAAAAAAGTAATTTTGTAAGTTCAATTCTTCCCAGTAGAATAGGCATCATAAGAGCAGAAGTGTATCTTTGTTTATATTGCATCCACACGACCTTAGCAAACTACCTAGAAGACAGTACCTGCACATCGGTTATTTATTGCATAAATGAAGGAACGAGTGATGGAAGAGGGGGAGACGACACAAGGCAGAGAGTGATGGGGCAGCTGAGTTAACTGTTAGAGATGCTGTGTCCATGTCTGGGAAGAGACACGTGATCTGTAGAGACAAGGAAGGTTCACTGCATCATGGCCAATGCGACTCCAGCCTTGCGGTATTCCAACTCCTCCTTCTGTTACTCCAAGGCGTTTGGAAGAGTGAGATCATACCTTTCCACTGTTTATTAACTTAGTCAGTGGTTTCTGCTGAGTCCCAGAATTTTCCAAACCTAGGGTCTCCATGCAATAGTTCCAACCAGAGGAACAAATCTTCCAATGGCTTCTCCAGAGAAGATGCTCCAGTGCAGCTGGTGTGTGTAGTACTACCAAGAGCAAGAATGAATGATCATATGGGGGGGGGGGGGGGGGAAAGGAAATTGCTATATATCTGGACCTGGAAAAGGAGCTCATATAAAGGAAGTCAGGAACACCAGACTCAAGGACAGAGGTACAGATTTGATGACAAGCCACCTCTGTTTTCAGAGAAGGCAATGGCAACCCACTCCAGTACTCCTGCCTGGAAAATCCCATGGACGGTAGGCTGCCCTCCGTGGGGTTGCAAAGAGTTGGACATGACTGAGCGACTTCACTTTCACTTTTCACTTGCATGCATTGGAGAAGGAAATGGCAACCCACTCCAGTGTTCTTACCTGGAGAATCCCAGGGACGGCAGAGCCTGGTGGGCTGCCGTCTATGGGGTCGCACAGAGTCGGACACGACTGAAGCGACTTAGCAGCAGCAGCACCTCTGTTTTATTCTGAGTGAAGTCCTGCAAAAGATTCAGCCTGTCTCCCAAGCAATCACTTGAATGCTGCTCCTGATCACAGTGTGTGAGGAGCTTTCCCTTTCTGTTCCCTTCCTGATTCCTGAGTGCAGCTCTGTGATGGAGGGAGAGCAGGGGCCATCATTATCTGCCCCCTTTTCTGTCTATGTTTCCAGAGTCCTGGAGCCTGTGCCCCTTCCTGACCTGAGTGCGAATGAGCCACTGGGAGCCCACATCCTTGGGAGAGGGCCCCATTCCAGGTCTCCCTCCTCACCTTTTCCACCACATGACAGACTGCTCCCTCCTCCAGGACATAGAAGTTCTCAGAAAACAGTGTTACCCCTTCTCCAGGTAGTACTGGAATCTGATCATGTACTACCCGAACACTTTATTTCATTCCCACATTAGACTCAAACTCTGGATCCACCCCTAGGGTGACCATACAGACCTGAAGATTTGATACACTTATTTAAAAATGAATCTCTGAGACTAAAATTTGCTTTTTTTTTGGTCTTATCACAATTATGATTTCCCCTTTCTTTTCATTTTCACATCATATAGTTTACTGCTATCATTTAGTGTATGATTTTTAGATCAGAATCAAATACATTTGTTTCTAGTTACTGAGGACTCTGTGCTTCCTGGTATTGAAATAGTCAGCTATGAATGGAAGCCTCAGTTTCCTGCCCTACAGCAAAGAGAAGGAAAAGTCTGCACAACTTCAAGACACAGGAATCTCTTATCCTTATGTCTCTCATTTTCCCACAAATCTCTGTTGAGAAGGAGAAACACCTCTAGACCAGGATGTAACCACATGGCAGAAGGGCACAAGCAGACACACAGAGCCTTGTGCGTAATGCTGTTAAATTTATTGTGGGTACACATGTAGCTTCAGCTGAGCAAAGCTTAAAGGGCACGGGGGTGCTGGTGCCATGAGGACTGATGCTGATATCTTGGGAGGATCGGGGGATGGGACTGCAGCTATGATCATGGGGCTTGGCAGGTAAGCATGGGCCAAAGTGCTGACCCCAAATCTAGATGATCTTATCCAAGTGAACTGGAACCACGGGGTACCTGGGACTGTCCCGGGGTGATCTGTTCTCACAGGCAATGATGAAGATCTTCCATGTCGATGTCTGTCGGTAACGGCAGTTTGTGTAATTCAGTGCATTTCTTGTGAGGTTGCAGTAGGTCATAGGCACTTGGACTGTGCTATTATGACAGTTCATCTTGTGTGGTCGAGAGCAGTTTACATTTGGGGTGTTACAAATACCAGCTACATAAGCAAATGTTTTGTGGAGAAAAGTATTTTTATCTTTACATACCATTCTGTAACGGTTAACCACTCGCATTGCGTCATTGCATCGAGGGTGAGCCATATTTATGTGCTGAATTGCAAACCACTGAGCCCAGGTTAAATTATCAGGTGGGGCATGGAGTGAGATCACCATTCCCAAGAGCCCCAGCAGCAAAATGAGACAAAGCCGAGAATCCTGCTGTATTGGAACCATGTTTCCTGTGAAAAGAAGGGTATATTTTGCATCTGGGCAACTAATAATACAGTCCCTCTTTACTCACCCAACAGACCCCAGCTGTCACTGTGTTTCTAGCTCCTTTCTCCTCTGCACCCCAAAGTCTGTCCTGTGCCTTAGGCAGTAACTTCAGCTCTAGGGCTCCTTGTCTTACCCAGTAAGACAACCCTATTAGCACTGCACTGAGTCCTATCTAGGTCACCATTATGTCAATGTTTACTTAAAGACATCAGTGATAAAATAATTGCATTTCTAGATGACAGAAATATAGAAAGGTAGTAAAAATAAATAATGTGGATTAATTTTTGTGGCAGACTGTACAGTACCATTTAAGGACCTAATCTACTTTTCTAACTTAGAGGTTAGACCAGAAATTTAACATCTTGTCTTACCCAGTGCTTATGGCTCCTGTGAGAACCGATCCAGCTGGTGGTCCTGGGTCTCAGGGGCAGCTGGTGTACCCCCATCCTTGGGATTGAAGATATAGAGCAGTCCCTGTGGGTGGGGCCAGCAGAAGCACGAGGGTTCTGAGTCTAGGGCATGAAGAAACCCCCAGACTGGCACAGGGCCCACTTAGGCAATGAGCCTCTTTGTTTCATCATTTGCCAATCCATACGTCCCCAGAGACACACCACTGCTGCTTCTCTTGTAGCAAACCTAATTCTCGGCATCCTGTGCAGGGCACAGCTCTGCCACTGGGTCTGCACTTTCAGATGAAAAGTGTCACTGGCTGAAGAATGGCCTTAGATTTTATAGCTCAGCTTGGGGGTAACATATTGAAAGACTAAAGTACATAAAGACAGGCCAAGTACTCGGCAAATAAGAGTCAGGGAGATTTGTTTGCACAAGAACTCAGGTCTCCGTTTAATCTTTAGTAATCATCCTGGTTCCCTCTCACCCAAATGTTTTTTATCTCCTCACCTCCCTGTACTGGAAACTTGAGCTCTGAATTTCTCATTGCATAAAATCCTGTAAGCAATTAGTTTGCATCTAGGAGTTTTTGTTCCTGTTGTCATCCCCCCCCCTCCCCCCCTGCTTTCCACACACTGAATTCACTTTGTTTTCACCCTGGCCTGATTTTTGCTCTCACTTTCTGTGAAGTAGCATAACCTAAAACACCCAAAAGAAAGTCTACAAGATACCAGAGAATGAACATTTAGTATCATAGAGGGGATTCCAAGCTAGAGCTTGAATTCCTGCATTCTTTTCAATCTGTGCTATTTTCTACAAAACAGTCTGCCTTAGAGCCATCATTTATCTTTCTAGTACATTTCATTTCTCAACATTAACAGGAAAAAACTTTAACTTATAAAATGAGCATTAGTGGATAAGACATTGCATTCTTGGAACTACGGAAGTCATAGCATATAACTTGATGCATGAAACATACTCTTGGTTCTCAGAGAAGCAGAGCAAAATTATGGTAGACCCATGATTTTATTACAGTGTGATAGAGTTTGTAAAAACATCGTGTGAAGACATTTTTTGAGGGTCACTGCAGACAAAGGGATAGGAAGGTTTCCAGAAGAAATGTCCATTTGAGTAGGGTTATAAAGGATAAGTAGAGTTTAGGGACTTTAGGGAATAAATGAGCATTCTAGACTAAGAAGATGGTATGGAACATTATACAGACAGGATAAGTGTATTAAGGCATGAAGAGCCTTTAGCTAAGAGATGTTAAATTTCTGGTCTAACCTCTAAGTTAGAAAAGTAGATTAGGTCCTTATATGGTACTGTACAGTCTGCCACAAAAATAATCCACGTTATTTATTTTTACTGCCTTTCTATATTTCTGTCATCTAGAAATGCAATTATTTTATCATTGATGTCTTTAAGTAAACATTGACATAATGGTGACCTAGATAGGACTCAGTGCAGTGCTAATAGGGTTCTGCCGGAAATCCTGTTTTGCCTGAAATGCATTAATATCTTTTATCATGAAACAAGTTTTTTTTCCATATATATTTTGTGAAAAGAATTTTCATGAGAGATGAGGATGTCAAAATGAATTAGATGTAGTTTAGCCCTTCTGTGATGCTGACAACCACACTGAGGTAAATCACATAAAAATCTGCATTCCTGCGTTATCTTTAAGAATCGGGAAATGTTGGTGCACTGAGTCTCTTTCACCACGAAGGATCAACTAGAGTGGAATAGTCCCTGACTTTGGGTGAAGGTGGCAATAGTTCAGGGGTTTTCACTCACTCTCCTACCTACTGACCATATCTTGTTCACTCAAATACTGCCTATCACGCTTGCTACAAGTGTCCTGAGAGGCGACTCACACAATATCATGACTGATTTGCAACCATGCTCCCCACTTTTAAAATTGTATTTGGAGTACACTTCTATGATTTTCCTGATTGGTCTGTCCACAGTTTTCCACTTGTGCACCTTTACCTTACAGTAAATCTCTTCATATAAATTTTAGTTGGTTAGTCTGCATATTGTTCAGTAACTGCCATTAATCAGTCAGTCAGTTCAGTCGCTCAGTCATGTCCGACTCTTTGCAACCCCATGAACCACAACATGCCAGGCCTCCCTGTCCATCACCAACTCCTGGAGTTTACCCAAACTCACATCCATTGCGGAGAATGGCAATGGCACCCCACTCCAGTACTCTTGCCTGAAAAATCCCATGGACAGAGGAACCTGGTAGGCTGCCCTCCATGGGGTCACAAAGAGTTGGACACGACTGAGCAACTTCACTTTCACTTTTCACTTGCATGCATTGGAGAAGGAAATGGCAACCCACTCCAGTGTTCTTGCCTGGAGAATCCCAGGGACTGGGGAGCCTGGTGGGCTGCTGTCTATGGGGTCGCGCACAGAGTCGGACACGACTGAAGCGACTTAGCAGCAGCAGCAGCATGTCCATTGAGTCAGCGATGCCATCCAACCATCTCAACCCTTCTCCTCCTGACCTCAATCTTTCCCAGCATCAGGGTCTTTTCAAATGAGTGGCTCTTCGCATCAGGTGGCCAAAGTATTGGAGTTTCAGCTTCAACATCAGTCCTTCCAATGAACACCCAGGACTGATCTCCTTTAGGATGGACTGGTTGGATCTCTTTGCAGTCCAAGGGACTCTCAAGAGTCTTCTCCAACACCACAGTTCAAAAGCATCAATTCTCCAATGCTCAGCCTTCTTTATAATCCAACTTTCACATCCATAGTCGACCACTGGAAAAACCATAGCCTTTGCTAGACGGACCTTTGTTGGCAAAGTAATGTCTCTGCTTTTTAATATGCTGTCTAGGTTGGTCATAACTTTCCTTCCAAGGAGTAAGCGTCTTTTAATCTCATGGCTGCAATCATCATCTGCAGTGATTTTGGAGCTCAGAAAAATAAAATCAGCCACTGTTTCCCCATCTATTTGCCAGAAGTGATGGAACCAGATGCCATGATCTTAGTTTTTGAATGCTGAGTTATAAGCCAACTTTTTCAACTCTCCTCTTTCACTTTCATCAAGAGGCTCTTTAGTTCCTCTTTACTTTCTGCCATAAGGGTGGTGTCATCTGCATATCTGAGGTTATTGATATTTCTTCCGGCAATCTTGATTCCAGTTTGTGCTTCCTCCAGCCCAGTGTTTCTCATGATGTACTCTGCATATAAGTTAAATAAGCAGGGTGACAATATACAGCCTTGATGTACTCTTTTTCCTATTTGGAACCAGTCTGTTGTGCCATGCCCAGTTCTAACTGTTGTTTCCTGACCTGCATACAGATTTCTCAAGAGACAGATAACGTGATCTGGTATTCCCATTTCTTTCAGAATTTTCCGCTATCAATATAAGATCTATGAAATCTACTTACATTACAACTTGCAAGTGCCCCTCCCCCACCCTCATTATCAGGTCTGCTGGCTTAGCTGATTTTGGAGTTCTGGAAAGGTGTGTATACTGATTTCTTCCCTTCCCTTACTAAAATGCAGACCTAAGTCTCAGAAAGCTTCTCCCACAATAAGAACATTCACAAAAATTTAAATTGTGGAGACAAAACCACATAATCTTTACATAAAAGTGATTGAAATTTTTTTTGCCTTAATTCCCTAACAATTGTTTTTCAGAAAAATTAGATTTAATCGGATTAACAAATCACAAAGGGAAACTCAGTTTGCAAACAAAATATTTCTCCCTACCTGAACATGTATAAGCCAGTAGGGTACACAGAGAAAATCATACATGGACTCATACATACAACTAATGCTTTGTTAGGGCTTGAAAGACAGAAAATGGCTGAACTGAAAGAGATCTTTAGTCTATAATCTTAACTTTAGAGGTGAGTAGGATGAGATGATTTGCCCACCTCCTTCAAGAGCAAGTTTGTGACAGACAGACACCAAACTGCTGGTTTCTTTCTTCATATTTGTAGTGATGTCATAGGTACTCTGTGTGATGCTGATAAAGATTCTGGGTGTGAAATAGTAAACATGAAATGAGTCCTGTGAGGCAATCTATTTAAGATCATTGACAGACCTGAGAGTTTTCCAAATGGCATTCCCCTTACGGTCTGGGAAGAAAATGTCCGTAATATAATTCCTATAGGATTAGAGGAAAGAGGGAAGGCAATGAAGGTTCCATTTCTTCTAGGAATACCCACCACTGAGAGGGACATATCTGTCTCCATGGATGTCATCTGCTCTGCAAAAGCCCTGCTCTAAGACTCTCAGGTATTCAAGAAAGGAATTGGCATCTTAGACCCAGAAACAGGAGCCTGACACCCAGTCCTTACTCCTTATAGATAGAGAAGCAAGTCTTTATTCTGAGGCAGAGGACTTTGAGAGGGAAACATGAAGTTCACTCTCTTAGAACTGAATACACCCACTTTTAAACAAAATTTAAATCAGGTATAAGTAATTTAAGAAAGTAGAAATATTTTCTAAGATGCAAGGCATATGGATTGTCAATTACCCTTCAAGCTCACCCACTGTAGGGAAGGTTTGACAGAGACGCCTGCTTCATTCACAGGCTGTGGAATCAGGAGGCTGATACATGCAAACACTTCAGAGATATACGTCTCTAGGTTAACTACTCGAGTAAGGAGAAAAATCAGCGGAGAGTTTGGAGATACCTGTGTATGTCGGACCCATAAAGGGGCGAGTGGGTGAAAGTCACCTTCTTTCTTGGCAAGCCCTTCTCTTCTCTCCTCACCACTTTCTCAAAGAAAAGAAGTGGGGGGCGGTGAAGTGGAAAGGGGATGTGAGAACAGTAGTTTCTGTGAGTACAAGAAGACTAAGTGTAGCTAGGGGCCTGTCTACAATGCAAGAGATGCAGGTTTGATCCCTGGGTTGTGAAGATTCCCCTGGCAATCCACTCTTGCCTGGACAATCCCATAAAAAGAGGAACCTGGAGGGCTATATAGTCCATGGAGGTTACAAAAGAGTTGGACACTTAGTGACTATAAAACAGCACCAGGGGCCATCAGGAACAATAAGTGTTTGGGCCAAGAGTTCTTAGAAATAGTTATCTTGAGGGAAAGGGACCATAGCCTACTCCTTGACCCCACCTTCCTTGACCTGCTTTCACAGGGAACATGAATCTGACGTGGACCCTTCTCCTCCTCCTCCTGCTGGAGATACCTGTCTTCACTCCAGGCCTGCCCTTCTCAAGACAGCACATAGATAACCCCAGGTCATGGGTTCCTGGGGGACAGCACCGATACTGCGATGTGATGATGAGGCGACAGTGGCTGATCCACAGGGGTAGATGCAAGCAGATCAACACCTTCATTCACGAGGATCTGGCCACCACAGCAGATTTTTGCACAACCCCATCTGTGCCCTGTACCAGCAGCCGCTCCTTGCAGAGCTGCCACAACAGCCCTCGCCACGTCAGCGTCACAGACTGCTTTGCCAAGGCAGGAACCCGGCCCCCCTACTGCCACTACCAAAAGAAGGACTCCATCAGGCCCATCCATGTGGGCTGTGAGGACGGGGCCCCTGTTCACCTGGATAGCTAGGTTCCTCCAAGCTCTGACACGGGAAGCCAATTGCACTCTCCGCCTCCGGATCTTTGAGGCTCTGCCAAAGTCTTCCCTGTAAATGCTTCTTCTCTTGCCTGCGGATCCCTTATTTCTCCTAGGCACGAGAATCTCTCTCTCCTAGCCTCTCCCCAAACCCTCACTCCACTCCTGACCCTTGTTTTTCCTCCTTGACTGAGCTGCGGGGGATCCGCAGGGCGTGTGGAATCCTATTTCTCCCACCAAGAATGGAAGCTGAGGCCCGGTATTGGGAGCAGAGTCTTAACCACGGGACCACGTCCCCCATGGTGTAGGTTTTTGGGTGTAGGCCAAGATGGGGGTGGGGGGAGCTGGGGCGGAGGTCGCAGGGAGTAAGCCCTTTTAGCTCATAAAAGGCATCTACCCTGGAAAAGCCTTGCTGCCACGGAGCGGGCACAAGCTCGGCTGGCTGGGCTGACTTGCTCACAGGCAACTCTGAAAAGAACGCCCCATGGCGCCGGCCCAGGGCAGCCCCGAGTGGCCAGGCTCGCAGGGTCCTCCTGCCGGATCTTCAGCTCCTTTCTTCCCAATGGGTTCCTGCGGAGGGGATTCGGGACTACTCCGCTTCCTTTACAGAAACAAATCGCTGATGCGCAGGACACAGCCTGTGAAGGAGCCGCTGGCTGGAGGAGAGGTGGCCGAGCCGGGCGACTGCAGACCGCGCGGCCCCTTCGGCTGCCTCAACTGGCCCGCAGAGGGCGCTGAGCCACCCCAGCTCCGGTTAGTCAATCAGTTCAGTAGCTCAGTCGTGTCCCACTCTTTGAGACCCCATGTACTGCCGCACGCCAGGCTTCCCGGTCCATCACCAACTCCTGGAACTTACTCAAACTCACGTCTATCGTGTCTCATCCTCATCCAACCATCTCATCCCCTGTCGTCCCCTTCTCCTCCCACCTTCAATCTTTCCCAGCATCAGGGTCTTTTCAAATGAGTCAGCTCTTCGTATCAGGTGGCCAAAGTATTGGAGTTTCAGCTTCAACATCAGTCCTTCCAATGAACATCCAGGACTGATCTCCTTTAAGATGGACTGATTGGATCTCCTTGCAGTTCAAGGGACCCTCAAGAGTCTCCTCCAGCACCACAGTTCAAAAGCATCAGTCCTTCAGCACTCAGCTTTCACAGTCCAACTCTCACATCCATACATGACCACTGGAAAAACCATAGCTTTGACTAGATGGACCTTTGTTGGTAATGTAATGTCTCTGCTTTTTAATATGCTGTCTAGGTTGGTCATAGCTTTTCTTCCAAGGAGCAGCTGTCTTTTAATTTCACGGCTGCAGTCACCATCTACAGTGATTCTGGAGCCAAAAAAAAGAAAAAAGTCTCTCACTGTTTCCATTGTTTCCCCATCTATTTGCCATAAAGTGATGAGACTGGATGCCATGATCTTAGTTTTCTGAAAGTTGAGTTTTAAGCCAACTTTTTCATTCTCCTTTTTCACTTTCATCAAGAGGCTCTTTAGTTCTTCTTCACTTTCTGCCATAAGGGTGGTGTCATCTGTTTATCTGAGGTTATTGATATTTCTCCTGGCAATCTTGATTCCAGCTTGTGCTTCATCCAGCCCAGCATTTCACATGATACATCAGGAAAGAAGTACATCTAGCCTGTATATTGTCCCTGGGTCAAGCAGAGACCAAGACTTCTTTCTGGGTTCCTCTCAAGATGAGGAGAGATGGGTTGGAAGTTTCTTGGTTACTCACACAGGAATGGAGGATAACAGATGATTAAATAGAAAATTCACCCAGCATAAATATTAATACAAACTAACTTTCAAAAAATCCCCAGAGATTTATGAGTTTACCTTAACTTTCCTGCTTTTGTGCTTCTTAGTATTGAACATCCTAGTGCCACAGGTATAAAGGAAGATCTGAACAGAACATTTGAGTTATAAGCTTTGCAGCTTGGCTGCCTTGGAAATAAAAAGTCTATGTCTTTCTTGGAATCCATTGTATATATATTTCATTATATATAATTGTATTTTTATATATAATGGATACATATATATGTATGTATTTTATATGTGTTGTTGTTGTTTAGTCACTGAGTTGTCTGACTCATTTGCGACCCCATGGACTGTAGCCCACCTGGCTCTTCTATCCATGGAATTTCCCAGGCAATATCACTGGAGCAGGTTGCCATTTCCTTCTCCAGGGGATCTTCCCAACCCAGGGATTGAACCTGTGTCTCCTGTGTCTCCTGCATTGGCAGGCGAATTCTTTACCATTTCATTGAAAATGCTTACGTATATTGGCACAAATTTATTCATATTCTTTTAAAAAATATTTGTAGCATCTCTATTTACATCTTACTTCTATTCTGACATTTATTTATACCTTTTAAAATTGATAAAGCTTATGAGAGCTGTCTTTTTATTAGACTTATTAAACAAAGACATTCTCAAACATATAAAAGCTGAAAGAATTCATTGCCTGAAGGAAGTCCTTAAGGCAGGGGTAAAATGATACCAGGTGGAAACAGGAACCTACACAAAAATGAAGGACACTGGAGATTGTAATTACATCACAGTATATGTTAACTCCTGGGAATAGGGCATGGAAATAACTTTGAAAGTTTTGAGTTATAACTCTAAAATACTGGGTTTTGTTCTCCATAAAAGAGTAAGTTTATTTTCTAAAGTAGAAGCTCTGAAAACAGTTTTTTTTAACCCTTCTAATAAACGTTGAAACATAAAACTGCCTCCAAATTAAAAACAAAGTCTTAAAATAAATACAATTCTTGCTTTAAAAATTTTCCCTTGACTATCTTAAATTTTTTTTCATATAAGTCACATTTACTTCTAGCTGCCCAAATGATTTTTTTATTTTTCATTAATTTTGTCATTTCACTAAACTATGTGTTGGTATTGGTCATTTTACATTGATATTCTCAGTTATCATGTATTCACTTTCATTTTGCACTCACAAACCTTTTTTTTAAACTTTCAGTTGTTTTACTGAATTATAGCTTTTAGTATTGGCTTCCATCTTTGCATGTGTTTCACCTTCAGAAATTCCTGTTATCCATATGTTAAATATTTTTTGCTATGTTCCATCACTGTCTCTTTCTTTCGTTACTCAATTGTTTAATCAGCTGGGGACCACAGCCTGGGTTCACCAGAGTCCTTAAAGGGAACTGAGTTAACATCCTCTGCTCCCTGTCACTAACCTAAAGGTGGCAAGGTGATGGGATGTGAGTGACTTAGAGCAGTGACTCAGCAATCAGAGAAAAATAACACAAGGAGTACTTCCTTCCAATAGGAGGGATGTGCCCTATAAGAATGTCTCTACGCTGGGGGACACCACCCACTGAGTCAAGCTGTGCTGTCATTTCTGGAATCCAGCAGAAAGTGAAAGTAAAGACCGTTAAAAAAAAAAAGATAGTAGAAAACTCTGAAACAGTCATCTATTTTATAATATGCTCACTGGTAACTGCTGATGGCTCAGATCATGAACTCCTTATTGCAAAATTCTGACTTAAATTGAAGAAAGCAGGAAAAACCACTAGGACATTCAGGTATGACTTAAATCAAACCCCTTGTGATTATACAGTGGAACTGACAAAGAGATTCAAGGGATTAGATCTGATGGATACAGTGCCTGAATAACTATGGACGGAGGTTGTAACATTGTACAGAAGGCAGTGATCAAGAACATCCTCAAGAAAAAGAAATGCAAAAAGTCAAAATAGTTGTCTGAGGAGACCTTACAAATAGCTGAGAAAAGAAGAGAAGTGAAAGGCAGAGAAGAAAAGGAAAGATACCCATCTGAATGCAGAGTTTAGAAGAACAGCAAGGAGAGATGAGAGCCTTCTTAAGTGAACAGTACAAAGAAATAGAGGAAAACAATAGAATTGGAAAGACCAGAGATCTCTTCAAGAAAATTAGAGCTATCAAGGGAACATTTCATGCAAGCATGGGCACAATAAAGGACAGAAATGGTATGGACCTAACAGAAGCAGAAAAGATTAAGAAGGGGTGGCAAGAATACACAGAACAACTATACAGAAAAAGTCTTAATGACCAGGATAACCACGATAGTGTGGTCACTGTCCTAGAGCCAGACATCCTGGAGTGCAAAGTCAAATGGGCCTTAGGGAGCATCACTGCGAGCAAAGCTAATGGAGGTGATAGAATTCCAGTTGAGCTATTTCAAATCCTAAAAGATGATGCTGTTAAAGTGTTGCACTCAAACTCAGCAGTGGCCACAGGACTGGAAAAGGTCAGTTTTCATTACAGTCCCAAAGAAGGGCAATACCAAAGAATGTTCAAAGTACCATACAATTGCACTCATATCACATGGTAGCAAAGTAGCAAATGCTCAAAATTCATCACACTAGGATTCAATAGCAAGTGAACTGGAAACTTCCAGATTGTTAAGCTGAATCATAGGGAAAGCAAGGGAATTCCAGAAAAATATCTACTTCTGCTTCATTGACTATGCTAAAGCCTTTGACTGTGTGGACCAAAACAAACTTTGGAAAATTCTTAAGAGATGGGAATGGCAGACCACCTTACCTGTCTCCTGAGAAACCTGCATGCAGGTCAAGAAGCAACAGTTAGAACCGGACATGGAACAACAAACTGGTTCCATATTGGGAAAAGAGTATATCAAAGCTGTGTATTGTCACCCTGCTTGTTAAATTATATGCAGAGTAGATCATATGAAATACCAGGTTAAATGAAGTCCAAGCTGGAATCAAGATTGCAGAGAGAAATATCAACAACCTCAGATATGCAGATGACACCATCCTTATGGTAGAAAATGAAAAGGAACTAAGAGCCTCTTGATGACAGTGAAAGAACAGAGTGAAAAAGCTGACTTAAAACTCAACATTCAAAAATCTATGGTCATGGCATCCGGTCCCATAACCTCATGGCAAATAGATGGGGAAACAATGAAAACAGTGACAGACTTTGTTTTCTTGGGCTCCAAAATCACTGCAGATGGTGACTGCAGCCATGAAATTAAAAGACGCTTCTTCCTTGGAAGAAAAACTATGACCAACCTAGACAGCATATTAAAAAGCAGAGACATCATTTTGCAGACAAAGATCCATATAGTCAAAGCTGTGGTTTTTCCAGTAGTTATGTACGGATGTGAGAGTTGGACCATAAAGAAGGCTGAACACTGAAGAACTGATGCTTTCAAATTGTGGTGCTGGAGAAGACTCTTGAGAGTCCCTTGGACTTCAAGGAAATCAAAGCAGTCAATCCAAAAGGAAATCAATCCTGCATATTCATTGGAAGGACTGATGCTGAAGCTGAAACTCCAATACTTTGGTCACCTGATGCAAAGAGCTGACTCATTGGCAGAGACCCCCTGCTAGGAAAGATTAAAGGCAGGAGGAAAAGGGGATGGCAGAGGATGAGATGGTTGGATAGCATCACCGACTCAATGGACATGAGTTTGAGCAGTCTGGAGTTCTGCAGTCCATGGGGTCACAAAGGGTTGGACATGACCAAGTGATTGAACAACACCTTGAGAAAAGTTTTAGAAAAGTGAAATTTAAAGTAGATGAAGTCAGCAAGCACATAGTAAATCCAGGGTTCTTTTGCTCCATCCATCCTGCACTTTCAGGGTTTTGTCTGTGAAATGCCAACAGTCATTGAGTCTAGCCCAAATCTCCTTCCATGGGTTTGTAAATAAGAGACTTAGGTTAGAAAAGCATGTATTTTTGTTTCACCAGCAGTGAGGTGTGTTGTTAACACTCTAAACTGAAACAAAAATCAAGAATTTCAAGGAGAACAAGTCCCTACTCTTCTCATCAGGTGCACTTGAGAGAGGAAAGGCCACCACCTCTGAGGGCAACATTTCAAACAGCTATCAGCTGTCAGGCTGCTGTCCTGGGAAGGGAAAGTAACTGAAATTCTCAGCAGTAGGAGAAAGGTTAAAGTGATGGTACCAGTGTAGGATGACAAACTATACTGCTATAAAGTCCACCCTAGGAGAAACTATATGGGAGTGGAAAACATTCCTTTTATATTGCTGAGTACAAAAGCAGAACATACCACACATTTGCCTTTTGGTTGGTGAGATTACAGCTAACTAGATTTGAGATTTTTTTCCACATTTTCTCACATTTCTTTATTGAATATATGTTACTTCTTTAACTAGAAAAGTTTTTAAATGTCGTTTAAAATAGTTGTCCCTTCCATACACAAAGATAAACTCAAAATGGATCAAAGATCTAAGCATAAGACCAGAAACTATAAAACTCCTAGAGGATAACATAGGCAAAACACTCTCTGCTATAATCCAAAGCGGGATACTCCATGACCCACCTCCCAGAATATTGGAAATAAAAACTCGAATAAACAAATGGGACCTAATTAAAATTAAAAGCTTTTGCACAACAAAGGAAACTATAAGCAAGGTGAAAAGACAGCCTTCAGAATGGGAGAAAATAATAGCCAATGAAGCAACAGACAAACAATTAATCTCAAAAATTTACAAACAACTCCTGCAGCTCCATTCTAGAAAAATAAACAACCCAATTAAAAAGTGGGCCAAAGAACTTAACAGACATTTCTCCAAAGAAGATATAAAAATGGCTAACAAACACATGAAAAGATGCTCAACATCACTCATTATCAGAGAAATGCAAATCAAAACCACAATGAGGTACCACTTTACACCAGTCAGAATGGCTGCCATCCAAAAGTCTACAAGCAATAAATGCTGGAGAGGATGTGGAGAAAAGGGAACCCTCTTACACTGTTGGTGGGAATGCAAACTAGTACAGCCACTATGGAAAACAGTGTGGAGGTTCCTTAAAAAGCTGCAAATAGACCTGCCATATGACCCGGCAATCCCACTGCTGGGCATATACACCGAGGAAACCAGAATTGAAAGAGCCACGTGTACCCCAATGTTCATCGCTGCATTGTTTACAATAGCCAGGACATGGAAGCAACCTAGATGCCCATCAACTGATGAATGGATAAGAAAGCTGTGGTACATATACACAATGGAATATTACTCAGCATTAAAAAAAATTCATTTGAAGCAATTCTACTCAGATGGACGAAACTGGAGCCCATTAT